>JAJMLD010000130.1:0-20965 GCA_030569515.1 Barnettozyma vustinii | reverse complement strand
TGACTCTTCCCAGTTGAAGTTCCCAGCTTTGGACTGTATAACTGAGATAGATGGTGCCTTTTGTTGGCCAATCTTAAGGTTATATCTTATTTAATCACTAATCACTAATCTTTTTGATTAATAAGAACTTATGTAATATAACTGAAAACCACGTGATTTTCATAGTGTTTATTTTCCTCCGTAATCTATTGTGTCCTCTTTTTTCTGATGAGCGGTGATTAGTCATTCATGACAAATCATAACGCGCGCACTCTATACAACTGTACGTTACCTTCCTTCATGTTTCAATATTCTTTTATTTACAATGGTATGTACAAATCAGTTGCACTTCAAGCCTTTTCCTGAGCCTTAAGTTCAGTAATGTAATCTACAACAGTTTTCTCCTCTCTTGGTGCATCCTGTGGACGTTTCCAGCTTTCTGGGAATGGAAGAGTTCTGTACTTTCTCTGTTTCACCTTAGACTTTGATAATCTTTTAGCAGTGTGTCTGGTATCCAAAGGAATATCACTGAAAGTCTCCTTAGGTAGATCCTTGGCCTCATTCAGCAATGAATTTAATGTATCTGAAAGAAATCTAGTGTTTTGAAGTGGCTCCTCAAATCTATCAGTGGACATCTTTAACGTATCCTTGGTATGGTCATATCTTGAGCCAGCAAGCACCTTGAATTTATGTGCCTGTGGACCGTTCAAACCTAAGTCTGAAACTTTAACCGAGAGCTTGACCTTTCTATTGGCAGCGTACTCAGGTTCGCCCAAGTACGTTGTATACTTGTAGGTGATTGGCTTCTCAGTCTTTGATGCAGGTTTATACTCTTGACGGTACTTTACCAAATGTGGCATTTCATAGGCTGCAATTCTGTTGTACTCTCTCTGTTCTCTGTGGTCTCTCACAATCTCCTGTGCAGCTTCTGGGTACTCATCATACTCGAAAGGAAGTGGAGTGTGGTCATCCTCAAACTTAATGTTGGCCAATTCGTAGGCACCAACCTCACCCTTCTGGTAAAGGATTTTGATATCCCTCTTGGATACACCAGTGTGTTCCGACGTGGTGAGTAGCGCAGTGAGTTCGTCATCATCATGCTTGAACTTACCACCCAACGTCGCCCGTCTGACTTTGGACAGTCTTAGAATCTCCTGTGGAGGCAAACCCAGCCACTTCTTTGGAGAAAGATGCAGATCAGATAGCACTCTACTGGACTGAGAAAATGCTCTTCTAAAACCCAACATTATGATTTGACTAGAGGTTGGTGCTGAGCTCTTGACGGTCTTATTCTTTGACGACTTTTTTCACTGAAAAAATTGGTCTTCGCGAAATCAGGAAATTATTATCTAATCTATTACAAAGCAGGATACACATTTATCACATTTCAACACTAAAACATCATTAATAAACACAAAGTAGAGAACCAAAGACTAGAAACAGGTGATATATCACAACGTGGAGTAAAAAAAAAAAATTCTCCACTAAAAGGGTTTTTTCTTGAGGCAAGAAAATTATAAAACAAAAATCGAAATCAGATCATCGATGGGAACTATTCAAGAAGGGAGAAAACTTAGTGAGCAACCAAGGCAGCATCACTAGATTGCTCTGAGGACTTCTTATTCTTCTTGCTCTTCTTCTTTTTCTTTTCCTTCTCACCATCATGAGATCTCTTCTTACCTTCCCTCAAGTAGTCTGGCAATGGGACAGGAGCCGGGTTTGGACCAGTGATAGTAACGTCTTCACCGTTCTTCTTGGCTTCCAGGTACTTCTCCTTGTTGGCTTGGTAAATCTGCAGCTCTGTAGTGTAAGCCTGCTTCCATTTCTCCTTTTCGTCTTCAGACAATTCGTTCCACTTCTTGGAGATCTCTTGGGTGATCTCAGTGGAAGAAAGAGGGGCCAGACCTCTTTGCTCTCTGTCGGCCTTCAAGGCATCACGTAGGTAGTGAGAGTAGGCAAAGAACACAGTCAATGGCTTTTTTGGCGCATTAGGATCTTTCTCAACCTTCTTCTTCTTCTCAACCTCGACTGGATTAGTAACACCATTCAACATTGGATGCAAATGGCCGATGGAAGGAATGTAGGAATCAGAGACGACAGCGTGGGCAACCGAGGAAACACTGGCAGAAGCACCAGTCAATAGCTTCAAGCTCTCAGCAAGTTTGGCGTAGATGTCAGTGAAGTTCTCGTCAGTCTGAAGAGAGGCGTTGTAGAAGTCGACAGTGGCATTTGAAGCATCAGTAGCAGCCTTAGAGAGCTCATATAGGGAGGCAACAAGCGCATCCTTTGCAGCCTTGAACTGTTGGTGGGACTGGTGGGACATATTGTTTTGTTTTGTTTGTTTTGATTTGGTGGTTGCTAGAGGGAAAGCTCGAAAACTTAGAAGGAAGAATTTTTCGGTCGACGGACTGCTCCTTTTAAGAAAACCCGCTAACAGCCAATTAGTGCTGGGAGCGTGCCCAAGAAAAAATAACAAAACCACAACGCGCCAAATTTTCGGTCTAGGCAGAGATTCGCGAAAACAACTCCGTCTAGCACTCCTCTCCTACAAAGAAACAAAACGTGCTGGTCGTTAGTTGATCTAGCAGCACTCCCAATTCTTTGGCCTCACCGGGAAGCAATAGATTACCCGCCAATCTCTGTCAAACCCTTTATAGCAAATTTATCTTGTATCTTGTATGGTTTTTGTCACACTTCCATGTTTCTATCTTTTATCAATCTCCACATTGAGCTCCATCACAGAAAGCTCATCCTCGTATCCAGTACCCCAGCGTGGCTTTCCATAAATGGCTCTCGACCTTCTTTTCTTTTTCCCGTTGGACTCCCTCTCAGACTCATCTTTTCCATACCCCACAAAAAACTCGTCAAGTTGAACCTGCAGACACTGCAATACTGTTTCCTTGTCCAGCGAAGAACTTGTTGGTTTGGAAGCTACCAAGAATACCTTGATAACAGCTTTTCCCTTTTTTCCCTTTTTTCCCTTTTTCTCCTTTGGTTCTTCCAAGACAAACTCGAAATCAACTTCGAATGTATTCCCCTCACATTCCAAGTTCTTCAGTATTTCGTGCTTATCCCTAACAAACTCTTCTCTAATGTCGTTCAACCCCAAGTAACCAAACAGAAACTCATAGATTTTGAATCTGATGACATCATTCTGTGATATTTCAAAGCTTTGCGTGTCTTTCGTGACGTCAATCTGGGACTTGAGGTCAAGATCTCTCAGAATGTTATCAATGATGAACTTCTCTGTAGCCACAACTCGTGGGAAGAACATTGCTGGAACAATAGATTGACCTTTTGTTAGCTTACCCCTGATTTTATCGTATATTTTTGTTTTGGTGATCTTCTGATCTGATATCTTTTTTCTGACAACAGCGGATAGTTTTGACACTTTAGAAGGGTTGGCAGCGAGTGCCTTGACAGGGGATGGTTTTGTTGGGGATGTCTTAGTTGGTAATGGTGATTCCTTGGCAGGTGATGCTTTTGAGTAAATCACAGGCTTACCACTTGCTTGCGCCTGTGTCCGCATCTTTGGGGATATAGGCTGAGACTTCTGCAGTGAACAACTAATATCTTGGCCTCTTAGGGGGTCGGAGTTAATACGATGAGGAAATGAAAATTCTCTTCTCAATGAGGTATAAGAGGAGGCCCTTTTCATCTTGATGTCATCAGGGCCTGGTTGTGGAAGGAAGTTGAATGTTCTGATGTCGTTGATCGAAGGCAACTTAGTTTTCTGTGAGATAGTGGGCCGTGCTTCCTCTTGGATATCTCTCAGTGGAATCCATCTATAGTCTCTTGTTAACGGTTGGTGAGGTAATATGGTGGCTTTGGGGACTGTATCTCCATATTGTTGCTGCGGTGGCAATGTCTTATAGTTGTGCCCATGTTGATCAACAGCGCAATAGTCTGTGGCCACTGAGGTTGTACTGGTCTTCCTGGAAAGGGAAATTTCAGCTGGAGAGCGTGAGCCAGGAGTAGAGCCTTGACTGGAAAATGACAGTTTCTCAACAAGATGCGAAGACGATGGTCCATTCTGATTAACTTGTGGGGTTGTTACCCCTGAATGGTAATAATGGCCTTGAGGATAAGGAGTTATCCATTGCTGCGGTGGAGGGTTTGCAGCTTCTGGGTGTGTGACTAAACGGTCATTTGGTTGCAAGAAGCTCAGATAGTTGTGTTGGTAAGAGTAGCTTTGAGCCTGTACTTGTTGGGGGGGTCCGTAAAATGACATGGAAGGGCCGTCAAGTCTTTCAGAAAGTCCTTGAGAACTAAGATCCCTGCGAATCCTCTGCTTTTTTAAATAATTGAATCAAGAGGAGTTGTGTAGCAAAAGAGAAAAACGCTTGCATGCTAAGGTTTTGCTGTCAATAGTCTGGAACGAAATGGAAATCCTTTCTTTTTTCTTCTTTTGATTGTTTCGATTCTGAGGATGATTCCACTATCTGCAGTCTTAGCATGAAACTGCATACATGTCTGCATGTCGAATGCATTTTGACGCAAGGTTGTCCCAAAAGATTCAGATAATCAAAGACAAATGGCAGCCACACAATCAGAAACATTCTGACAAGTTCATCAAACTAAGTATTAAACTCACATCAACGGTGAGATTTTTTCAGTTATGTTGTTATTGGAGTGCGAAATTTTCCCAATCTATTGTTGGTATGCTGTAGCAGTCCAGTGATATACGAGTACTGCGTGCAGCCTCTCATCTATTGATCATTTTGAAAACTCTGTTTTGAGACGCTCTGGTCTTTCCGTCTACACATCACAGCTCAGATATTCTGGCTGAATGATATTATGGGTCAACTATAGTACTGAGACTCTTATTTTTTTTTGTTTTTGGCGGGGGGGAGGTTGATGCTGCTCTTGGGTACTGTTAGACTGAAGCATTACCTTTTGCTAGATCTAGACTTTCATATGTTTAGCCCTGCGTTTTCCCTGTAACTTATAGTGAAAGTATCAGGCTGTACAAGACCTTCTTTTTGCTCGGGCTCCAAAACAGAAGGTCAGGGCCGTAGTTTCATTAGGTACCTGTTAAAGAGCCGTGCTCCTGCAACATTTGATGGAATCGCAACCCATGAATGGAATTGAATGCATAACGGTGTCTAGGAAAGTGTGTCTAAGCCTAACCATATTGCTTGTATCCTCACAGCCAATTCTTAGGGGAATAAATCTTAGGCCACAGTGCTCATCAATACCAGGGCGTTGAACTCACTCTGGGAGATCGCCTCCTTTGATTCGTCGAAATAACCGTTGCAGACATTTCGGGATGACCCACAATAAAACAGTAATAAGGTTGTAACGAACCTTGAGCAAATAAGCTAGCCAAATTCTATTCTGAAATGGTCGAGACTCGAGGCCCAGTAATTCCCAGACTGACGAAGCTACGCACCTGATCGATTTACTCACTTGTGTTGTTTTTTAAGAGTCTCGAGTCTCACGCCTATCTGGACCTGCTAAAATAAGGTTCATGGTTCGCTACAAGTTTCCAGTCAGCTCATGAAATTCTTTTCAACCACATGGCTTTAATATCATTGTAATTTATTAAACGCAGATATACCTGGTCGGTCAAGTTGTCTATGGTACGCAGCGGAGGCCATGAAAAAGTAAACTCTATTCTATCTATCGGATCTGGGGAGTATGCATGGGTTGTTTCACAAGAAGGAAAAAATAAGTCTATATTACATCAACCTGATGAGCAACAGGATGGTGCTTTTCTTACATTGATGTCCGCTAGGTTGAAGTTCTTCCAACCTGGGATTGCTCCCTAGATCTACGATATTGGAGGCAAATTGGCCCTTGTCCTCTTGTTGCTCCACAATCCATAATTTTTCCTGTATTGGATTTTGACGCAGTTATGGGCGCTGCCAAATCTTCGGAAGTTCGTATTGCCCCCATCATCAATTATTTGTGCATCGTGCGCTATGCACTAGATAAAAGGTCATTGAAAGCTCTCTTTGCGTCATCAAATTGGCCGTAATTGCTCAAGTATGCAGGAGGATAATTCGGGGAATGAGTCATGAAGACTCGTAACAAGCTCTTGTAACTCCTCATGGGCTTCAAATTCAACCCTACTTCTAAGTTCTTCATGACCTAGCCCCTCTCAGGCCTCATGGTCAACTTCTTTAATTGGGCCAGGCTCCAGCATATCAGCCTAATGTACAGCGGCGAGGCGTGAGCGTGCTCTCGGACGCTGTCAAAATCAAGTGGCCGATGCGCTTGTTGGGGTGACAGTTAACTGAAACTTACCCAGGCTTGTCGCTTGCGTATAACGTGTAGATATTACCGTCAGGATTCAGGTAGGATACTTGGGACCACGGATATTTCCGCAATAGTAACATAGTACCTACAGTTGATGCACGTTGTACAAGCTACAGACTCACCCTATAAACACTAAGATTTGCGATGATCAAGAGGGAGGTACTAGTACACGTCAGGCTCGTACCTGAAGGCCCATAACAGGGAGGTTGAAAACCTCTCCATAGTGCACGAATCACCATTACAATTTCCGGCAAGCCTGGCGATGTAACTGCACTTCATTGTCATGATTTCCTTAATGTCTTCTGACCCACAAGTTGAAATTTGAAAACTGTACGGAAAACGGTGGTGTGTACTTTGAGTTATGCATTGAAGATGGATAGATATTAGAATTACACACGTGTATGCAGTAAACCACCAAGTCATGGAAAAAGGCTCGATTTGGATCGACTGGATTCAGATTTGTATCTCATTATTAGAATGGTTAAGGTTTTATTGCATGAATGTCTTGATTCTTTTGACTATCGACAGATTAATCATTTTAAAGATTTGAGAGACTAGAATGGATAGTCGAGACTAATCAGAAGCAGTCTCTAGTTTGAACATGTACGACCAGACTAGATTTGGCATCACCTAGGACCTAGGTTCTAAAAGATTTCTAATTCCACCAGCTGTTTCAAGTCCCTCGCAGATCTGTCCCAATTTAAGGTTTTCTGCCCCACAGGTTGTGCAGACTAGGTTTATGGTTTTAGCAGAGGAACAAGTTACTATATAAAATATGATGCAAAGTACTTGATCATGCAGCCTGATCACTATAACTCACGCGGATCTATGATTTCATGAGACGCTACATATTAGTTGCTGCTACTAATCAGGAACAGATATCAGGTAATTAATTAGTCCGGTATAACTCATATAATTCTGTTTCCCGTTGATGCGAACTATGCGCTGATGTAAGCACGTCTGCAGCGTGCTTATATGAGGTAATAGTATCGTTTAAAGATCTTCTCAAGTCATTGCGGCGCAGATGAGTGCTACCTTTGCTGGGTCCACTGTCGACCCAAAATTTATGCAGTATATATGAAATGTAGAGCAAAATATTTTCTATTCCTGGAATATTACACCTCAATTTTCCAATGTACAAGGAAGTCTATTTTCGGATCTTGAACTTTGCCAAGCAAGCAGTACATTTCTAGTGACGCTGAGTTTAGATCTGAACATGAAAATTGACGTTTACAATAACAGACCTCGATTCTCAAACAATACCTGCCAGAATCAACAGTACAGAGTTCTCAATAGGAGTGGTAAACTGAAATGCAAATTCATTATGAGTTGTAACTACAGATTGGATACGATACGTTGATCATTTCTCCTCCTCATCTTCTTCAATGGTAGTAATTGGGGTCATAAGGGTCCTATTGGTGTTGAAAATGCTTGATGAAACAGTTGTTCCTCTGTCACTGGAGCTGAACTCTATTTCTTCGCCTTGTTCAAAACCTTCCCTCTCCCCAAGAAGTGTGTCAGTTGAGCTGGGGAATGACCTAGTTGGTGTTGATCTCGATGAGTTCAAGATACGGTTTCTGAACGCTTCTGTCAAAGGGGTAAATTTGGATTGAGTAGACGTATCAATGTTCTTTGCTGGTGTAGAATAGTGCATGTTGTTGCTGCTATGTAATGATGAAGTTGAAGTCGATGTAGAAACAGGCTCTGATAATGAGTTCAAACTTTCATAGTTTGTAATATCATCCTCTTCTGCTTCAGATGGGAGGGGTATAAAGGAATCCAGTGGTTCTTGTTTGAATAGGGGTATCGTGAGTGGAATTTCCTCTTGCTCCTGTTTGATCAGAGCTGCAGAATCAAACTCTTGAGGTATGTTCTCTTGTTTCAGGAATTCATGGATTAACGGACCCTTTGTTCTCTCTTTTGTTTCTGCATCCTTGTTGATAGCAGCATAGGTTAGCTCACTTTTTATAACAGTCTTTCTTCTCTTGGTGTTCTTTAGTTTCTGCGATTTCTCATACTCCGTCCACTTGAAGATGAACTTGATAATGTAGTAGTATGCAAAAAGACCCAAAATCAACCCTGTAAGACACAGAACATTGAAAAACTGCACCCATTGAACAAACAGCTTGAAGTTCTCCATACCATACTCGACATTTATAATCTTCTCAATCTTGGTGTCGAAAAACACTTGAAGGATCAAATTGATGAATAGCCTTGAGTTGTAGTCTATGATCCTGACGGAAATCAGCAATGGATTGAAGATAACGAGAACAAAGCTCTTCAAAATCACCCATACACACCACAGAACAAGCCATACAGTTTTAATCAGTACTAGAGCCAGATACAGCGTCTGCTTGAGAGTATCTGTGATGAGATGGCTGTAGTCGGTGGCAATGTTGTAAAGTGACACAATGAGGAGAGCAATAGAACCCAAGGCGACCCGCGCCACGTAACCCACTGTGGAGGGAACTGCTGTCCAGTTGATGGACCTGAACGTCACTTCTGTATCCACAGTGGTGGACTCCATTGAACAAGAGGAAGTTAGAGGAGAAAAGATGAAGGTTTTTTGAGAGGGATTTTTCTTGTTTGTTGTTTCCTTTGCCCTAAAACAAAAACAAAGCATTAAACAGGAAAGGTTATGAGCTTATTGTTTGAAGGTGTGTGGGTGTTTATGTCTCCTAGAAAAAGTTTTCTTGATGAATCCAAACTTCCCCTTCCTTTTGTTTACCCACTATTGACCAGAGCTGTTGCTTTATAGGTCTGTTTGTGATGTTGATAATAGAGCTGGCGATAAGGATATCTACATCTCTGTATCGCAACTCTCCTATTCTGCCCCATTTTCTTTACGCACCATAGATCTATGGGTTCTACTATGGAGAAGAGAGAGCCATTCGATTCCATTATCCACTTGATACCTGGATAGCCGGAGTCGGATGGATCGTGTTCGTGTGTCTACTGATCAAGGGCTTTGGATTATCTGAATTGCCTGCGGATTGAGGCATGTGCGCTACATTTTCGTGTATAGCAATATATTTTATTTCGATGATTTAATCTAGAGTGAGTACATCACCTTTATTCACACCTTCTCTGTCGATAGTCGAACAGGTTCCCCTGTGGTGTTGTAGTGCTGTTCTCTGATGTATTCTCTCTTCCTGTTTTGATACCTGTCAAAAGAGAGAATCACAAAGAAGTAGAACCAAAGCAAGATACCAAGCACCAGGGTCGCAGTGGACGCTTTAGTGAATCTTGGTGCATTATCAGTATTGAATAAGGCAGTGGTGAATGGGATACCTAGCAACCCTGAAAACAGATTCAGAGAACCAATGGTTGCTGCTCTCAGTTGGTTATCCTCTTTGCACAACTCATTACACCAACCGACGATAATTGGTGATGTTGCGTAGTAAACACCCAGTATAGCATAGCCAAAGATGAGGGCGCCATTGGAGACATCGTAGACTTTTACAATGATGGCACCAACGATGAATAGAGTCTGGAGAATCAGTGCAGCTTCTATTCTTCGACCAACAAGATCCACAACGAAGCCTGAAATGAGGCAAGACAGAATACCCACACCAGAAACTGAAGATGGGATGTTGTTTCTATCATACACGTTGTATCCGAGGGCCTTGAGGACAATTCCAAAGTACGATTGTTGAGTACCACTGAAACCCCAAAGAACCCATGCAAGGACAAAGAGGTACCACTGGTAACTGGTGAAGACACGCTTGAAAGTTGACCAGTCCAAACTGTTGACTCTCTCTCTTCCATCAACTTGAACTCTCGTCTTGGCCAGGTCAAGATCGTCCTGACTTAGGTAGAATCTAGGTTTGGTATTGTTTGGCTCGTCTGGAACAAAGAGGAAGCCCAGAATGGCGATTGGGAAAGTCACAATGGCGTCAATGATGAAGAGCCAACGCCACCCCGCAAGACCGTTTCTTCCATTCATTGTCTTTTGCAACCCACTTTGGATCAAACCACTGAGCAGGACTCCTGCAATACCAGAAGCTGTGAAAATGGAGGTTCTCTTGCCCAGCTCCTGTTTAGTGTACCAGGAGCCCAAGATGTAGTGGATACATGGCCATGCCATACCCTCACAAAAACCTTGGAAGAAACGTAGAATTCCCACAGTCTTGAAGTTTTGTGCCTTGAAAATGAAGAGGCAGAGTAGTCCCCAGATGACTTCCATTACTGGCAAGAGTCTGGAGAACTTGAGTTTGGTCAGGAGCATTGCACCAATGAAGCCAGAGAAACAATAGGCAGCAGAGAACAGCTGTGTGAGCCACACGTACTGCTCACCAGTGAGATGGAGGTCCTCTTTCATTCCAGTGACATAGGCGGAGGCAACGTTAGTGGCGTCGAGATAACGGACAAAGTAGGACAGACAGACATAAGTCATAATAGTGATGTCCAACTTAAAGACTAGTTTCTTCTCAGCAGATGATTGGCCAGGTGGGAACCAGAAGAAGAAGACTCGTTTGGGTGGGGCTGGAGGTTTCTCCTTGGAGAAGTAGAGCTCCAGGGATTTCTGGAAAGGGATGGTGGTGATAGCAACCTTTGGCGAATCTTCATTATCGCTAGAAGGGATGCTCAGATGTTCAAAGTTGTCAGATACAGTAGTGAATGCATCATCTGTGTGCTTCTTCTCCTCCTCTGACATTGCCACTGATTGCTGGCTGGTGCTCTGTGTGGTTTTGGAGTGGGATCGGGACGGGAAGTACTGAATGCTCACATCTTTATAGGAAAGAAACTATGGCTGGAAGAAACTGTGGTGGTGCGGTGGTGCGGTGGTGCGGTGGTGCGAGAGTGGCTTTGTTCAATCAGTGCGGTGTCTTATCAGATATACTGTGTAATTATTGATCCACCCGAATCAAGAGCCACGATTCTTTTTCTTCCCAATGCAATGCACGTAAGCTGTTCAAATCCCAGGTGACACCTGTCCCCGGGATTTGACGGGGGCGTGGCAACAGCTGGCCAGATCACAGCCACAACTTCAGTTCCTCTACATTTATTTGTGCAGGGTGCGAAAGTTTTGTCTATTACCTATAAAGCCAATGCATGTTTCACCAGTCTCTTGTAACCATCCACTGCCTCGATTAGATCGTCGGTGTTGACGTGCTCGTCTGCCCCATGAGCCACATGGATCGTACCTGGGCCATACAAGAATTTATGTGGCACAGGATCACCATTCAACGAGAACGCATCGGTCCCGTAACCCAATAGGATACTCTCGAATCCCTCCACTTCGTATTCAAAGTAAACTGGACCAACGCCAATCACTCCTTGTTGGAACTGGGCGTACTTTGTCGCACCGGTATCGTCAATCGCAGACTGAACCAGCTCTGGAAAGACCTCCAGATCGGAGGCAACTCTAAACACAATCAAAGCAGTAGCTGAAGGTGATACGATATTCCCAGCCACACCACCATTGATCAAACCAATATTCAGTGTAGATCTGCCCAATAGGTCATCCACTGGTAGTTCCTTCTGCTTCAAGTTGTGGAGAACATCAATGAGGATGTTGTTGGCGTTGATACCAAGCTCTGGATAGCCAGAGTGTGCAGCCAGGCCAGTGACATTCAACACTCCGTGAAAAACACCTTTGTGTCCAACACCAAGCTTCCCTTCTGTTGGCTCACCAATAATGACAGATTCCCACTTGTCATGGACAGTGTTGTGGACACTGTGATAAAAACCCTGACCACCATTCTCTTCTCCGACTACAAATAGAAGAGACAGATCACCTTCCTCCAGCTCATCAATCAGGTCCAAAAAGGCAATGGCTTGTGCTGCAACAGGACCCTTCGCATCAGTGGACCCACGACCGTAGATCTTAGTCCCGCTCTCCTCCAGGGAGTATGGGAAGAATGGTGGAACAGTATCAATATGAGAGTTCAAAACAACTCTGGTGTTGTTCACAGAGCCCTTATAAGCAAGGACATTGAACCTTTTCTCTTCCACCTGTTGCAGCTCTACACTGAGACCTTTGTGTTTCAGATATCCTGCCAACTTCAAGGCAACATCATGTTCATGGAAGCTGACAGATGGTGTGGCAACTAGAAATTTGTGCAAAGTGAAGAGTTCAGAGATGGTGAATTCAGAAAGGTTGTAACTGTTGGAGTAGTTATAATCTTCGAGGTTCACAGAGTTCGGTAAAGATTCAGACTGGTGGAACCAGTCCAGAACTTGTTGGGGAACAAAGGCGGTGGCAGAGGCAGATAGTGCCAGCAAAAAACCAAGTTGAAACTTCATTGGCGGTTGTAGGCAGGAAGTTGCGACTTGGTGACTTGTACGATAAACGTGGACACGCTTTAGTGATTAATACATATATATATATGTACACACATGATAGGACATAAACATGGTGCATCCCAAAATGGATACTTATCCGATCCTCTTTCATAATATCATATATCGTCATTTTCATAAAAACTTGCAACATGAGTTGGCAGTTGTGTCACGGCCCACCAGGCTGATGGGAAGAAAAAAAATCCAAAGATTCTGTGCAACTTTCTGATATGCTGAGCATTCAGCTTCGGTATTAATAAAGGCTCTTCTTCTTCAGGCGAATTAAAAAAGAAAAAGAAAAAAGATGCTCCGCGACGGGGAATTGAACCCCGGTCTACCACGTATTGTGAGCCACAAGTGCTACTCGACAAGCGGTGATTCTAGCCACTAAACTATCGCGGATTTGTCTGATTTCACTATTATTCTGAAATTAGTATCACGAAAACAATTTTGGTCATAAAAATCAGTCGATGAATAGCAGATTGAAGAGAGGTACTTTAGATATTTGGACCGGTAAAATAAAAAAGAAGAGAGTGGAAGTCCACTTGAAGAAGAAGCACTCAATTTGAAGCCAAGGTTTTTTTAGTCACATCGTCAGCAACACATCCAGTTAAATCTTAACCCTTGTTAGAAGGATATCCAAACCTAACAAGGACCATAACTCAGTAACTTTAGTCACACACCATTGGGCTAACTACTTACAGATTTTTTCATCTTGCTTGTTTTGTGAATGTTGTAGTAAAGGCAAAGGTGTAGATATTTCTCCGCAAGTCAAACCGAAGCCCATATTCGTGCGTAAGTTCCCCCTATAACCCTATGAAAGATTACAAATGAAATAGAGCTATGGAGAAGGACAGCAGAGGAGAAGTACAGAGTTGTAAAGAGTATAGAATTTGCTAAATAAAAGAGAGAAAAATACGCACGAGTGAGGAGGGCAAGCAAGATCAACAAGTGAGATTGATCCACAGGGTCAACTTAAGCACTTGGCTAGAAAGATTAGTGTCATTTGGAGCAACGTTAGAAGTACATCGGTCAAGTCCAAATCAGAATACCTTGGTCAACATAGACCACGGGTAAAGTAGAACGTGAACGTGATAACTTAGCTAATGGAGAGTTCAAAGTTCTTAGAGGTATTTCCTCTCAACAGTAGTGATTCACGGAGGATCCAAAGGTTCCAGAATACCTCTTTCTACAGATTCAAGTGGCGTCAGAATTGAGAAGTTCTTGGCTCTTGAAACAGGACGCAAGAGGGTAGGTTGATCTCAGTAAATACTCAGAAAAGTCACATCGCACACTTGCCTTATGTTGCGGCCACCAATCAAGCGCAACCTTGGAGCAGAGGTATAATAAAATGCCGGTGACGAGAGCCCTAGTGTGGAATGCCTCCTGTCTGTCATGATGCATCAGTAACAAGTGAGATTACAACTAGAGAATTGAGGTGTCCATGTCTCACTTACCTTGTGTCCTGTGTCCTGTCTCATATGTCCTGTGTCCTGTGTCCTGTGTCTTGGGTCCTGTGTCCTGTGTCTCATTTAAAAAAAAGGATTCTGTCCGTATGTCCTCTACTTTCATGCTGTTAAATTATGTCCTCTGTCCAATGTCCCCTAACTATATCTAAACGTTCAATATCCGGACAGGACACATCTGTGTATATGGATTTTCGTCCACTTCAGTGCTCTACCATCCAGACACCAACAGATATGATCAAAATCTTTTTGAGTCTTTCTCTCTCATCAGACAAGCCTTGTTGCCTGACCAGAAAAGCATGTCTAGTTCCGAAGAACACTCCCAGCAAGATCTTTTGGTCTTCATCTCATCTCTTCTGGAGGGTCTTGCTCTATATGAGTCCACACTTGAGCCAGCAAAACTGCTGGAGATCGAAATCAAGAATGACAGCTCTAACGACATTAATGCTGAAGAGGAGTTATTAAAGCTCAGCAAGCTGATATTCGCACATACCACCAAGATTGGTATTGCATTTCGCCCTCCAATCTCTGCAAATGCCGCATATTCGCAACTAAAAGAATGTGGTGAAGTCTTTTTGATCCTGGTGGGCGTTGTTGCACATATCTTTAACCACAGGTTGGATAGAGGCGATGAGATGGACAAGTTTGGGGATTTGTACAGAGAAGAAATTCTTGAGCATGTTAAGGGTCTTATTAGTTTGTTCAAAGAGCTTCTTGTTGAACTGCAATCTCTTGATTATAACCTAAAAAAGGGCGATGCGGACGAGAGTGGCAGATTGGTTGGTGTTGGTAAAGTTTGGGATTGTTGTGAGAAGCTACAAAAATTGATCAAGGATGGTAAACTGGGACTATTGAAAAGCAAGATCAGACTAAGTGTTGTTGTGACAGAGGACTTGATCGAAGAGTATGAAGAGTGGCTGGAAAACCCACAGATTGTTGATGATCCTTTTGGGTTTGGTGATGACAGTGAAGATGAAGACGAAGAGAGCAAGGAAATTGACCAAGAGGTTCTTGAATTTGCACAGAAATGGCTATCCAAGGTCAAGATGGTAAGGCTGCTGTTCTCCTCTTTGATCAGATCCCTCCCATCGGACAATTCCAAGGTAACCGGTCTAGAGATTGACCTGTTTAATAAGGAGCAGAACAATTTCTTCAACTTGGTTGATGATTTGGTTGCTAATATGTTTCTCAATACCTCGATCTTTGACCTTAAGAGCGACTCTAAGAAAATCCAAACTCAGAGTGATTTGCTGATCAAACTACTGAAGGAACTGAACAAGGGCGACGAAAAGAAGACACAATGGCTATCACTATGGCAAGACAAGTTCCTACAATAAGCGCACACTCAACATCAGATGTTTCGTTCTTTTTCATTGTAGGGTCCAAATTGTTCCTAGAAACATCACCACTCTTCACCATCACTTTCATCTTCACTTTTACTCACCTTTTGATTAATGTCTTTCAAAGCAGCAGCCAATGCATCCTGTAGAGACCCACCTGGAGCACCAGATAATGAAGCCCCTGCAGATTTCGTGGACAGTGTCTCGCCTCGTTGCTCCTGGAGTATCACAGAAGGTTTATCCAGCTGTGACTTGTCGACCTTCTTCAGTGAACCAATTCCTGCACCTCTAATCGATGCCAGAAGGGCATCTCTGCCATCACCTTCCCCTGGTGTTTGTTGCATTGGTAGTGCAGGTGGTGCAGGAGGTGCCCCAGTGCCACTACTGATTTTTCCTGGGAACGGAGGTGGAGGTGGAGGCGCAGCATCACGTTGTGGGGGAAGTGGCGGTGGTAATGGTGGACCGCTTTGCTGTGACGGAAAGCTAGTTTGGGGTGGAAGTGGAGGAGCAGCTGGTGGATTTCCATTGCTAGCTTGTTGTTGAGATGGGAAGCTCGTTGGTGGTGGTAGCGGTGGTGCTACTGGTGCTGCTGTTTGTTGTTGTGGGGGTGGAGGTGCCATTGGAGGTCTGCTCTGTTGAGGGGGCGGTAACAGTGGGGGAACAGGACTGGCCTGTTGAGGTGGCAACCCTGGAGGTAAATGTTGTTGCTCTCCAGTTGATTGTGAAGCGACTCTGCTCGGTGGCGGCGGTGGGGCAGCACCACCGCGTCGAGGAGGAGGTGCAGGAGGAGGAAATCCTGCTCTTCTTGATGGAGGAGCTGGTGGAGGACCACGACCTCCTCTGGGAACAGGAGGCGGTGGTGTTGGACGAGCAGCCAAAGGCAGAGGTGGGTTAGCAGGACGCCCAAGGGGGATTGGGAATGGAGTGGATGACATTTGTGTCCCACCTGCTGGTGGTGGTGGTGTTGGTCTCTGACCTGTAGGCACAGGAGGTGAAGGTCTCTGACCATGAGGAAGCGCTGGAGGTGCATTGTTCTGCTGGAAACCGGAGTTGAGAGGAGGTGCTGGTGGGGCTGGAGATGCTAATGGAGGGGGAACTCTGTGGACTGGTTGTGAAGTCAATGGGGGAGGAACTCTATGTACAGGACCAGCTAGTGTGTCTGGATCTGATGGAGGAGCTGGGGATGACGTCTGTAGGCTCTCGGAGGTCTGTGTTCTCGAAATCTCTTCGGAAGAGGGCTGTGAGTATAATGAAGGTAACTGTGAATTTGTTGCAGGTGGTGGTGGTGGTGGTGGTGCCTTCTTCTTATGAGTAAATGATGCTTGCTGGGGCTCTTCATGTACAGAGTTGTAGTTTTGGTGTTGATACTTTCTAGGAATAGGTGGTTCTAGGCCAACAAGAGGACCACCTTGGTCTTTGATGTAGTCCTTGATGAACTCCTTGTTATCAGCAATCATATCTTCAGAGATACCGGCAGCTGCGAGTTCACTGTACAATGAACGCCATTCTGGTGGAGGAAGGCCATCGTAGTAGAGAACATTGGTTGTCTTTCTCACTCTCTGTTCGCCGGTGATAACTGATTCCCCTCTTGGACCTGCTGGCTTTGGTGCTGGCTCGGCCTTCTTCTTTAATGCCAAAGCATTCTTGTTCTGCACCGTCTTCTTAGACCCGTGCTTCTCTCTTGATGACACTTTCTTGAAGAACTGCGAGGCATCGCTTGTGTCGTCAAAGAGAAGCCCCACGAAACACTCCTCAATCTCAAACGTGTGGAAAAAGGCCCTGTCCTGGTTGTACTGGAAGTTGACGTATAGTTCCTGGTCCCAAAGTACACCACGATGGCCCGAGATGTCCACGAGTTTGAGGAAAAAGGTATGGCCCACCAGATCGTCCACCAGCACCACAGAGCCAGAGAGGCCTGTGTAGGTCCACTCGCGTGGGTCAGGGTAGGCAATGTAGAGCCGGGCGACTGCAGCTGCAAGTACTTTGTTGCTAGCTTTGGGCGTCACGCGCTTGACTTTCTCCTTGTCAGCTGTGTTCAGCGGCATTGGGGATTTTTGGCCAGTCTTGATGCGCTTTCTTATTGTTGTTGTTGTTGATGGTGGAGTGGTTGGTTTGGCAGTTAAAGGCGATAAAATCGTTGGCAGTAGAGAGTTCCGGTACATACCCTCGGAAATAGTAAAGGTTCAAGAAGGACCCGCCTTGAACAAGACCATCAACATTAGCAACAAGCAGCCAATTGGAAAATGGAGTAGAATAACTATGCTCATCACTGACCTCCAGATAGAGGTACTGCTGCAGATCTTAATGCTACACTGCTACTTGACTACAGTGATATCAAATCGCTCGAGTCCTTTCAGTTTTTCAGGGATCTGATTGTACACACTTCGCGACTTTCACCTCCAAGTATTGATCCCAACCCATAATCTTTACAGACATACTATTTCTAGATGTGGTAGTAAGCAGTGAAAAAAATTATACGTCTTCTGAGAGGTCTAGAGATCTGTTGGTTATAGGATTATCCGCCTACATCTCAGAGGATTTCACTAAGCTGGTACGATGGCTACAGATCTCCAGCATAAAGAAGTGCATAGCTGTCTCGTCAGACTATGCACGCCCCTCGCATAATCTCACTAGCATTTCAAGGCCATGTACCGCTCAATTCCATGATTTGAGACCTTGGGTCAATCCCTAAACCCAATACCTTTTAGATAGTGTAATTTCCAACTACCAGGTGTATTTGCCCCATTGAACGACTCTTGCTGCTTTGCAATGTGTGGTGATGTCAGATCAAGCAAGTGCAAGCTCCCTAATCTAGGAAATTTGTTTTTGTTTAACACATATGCAAAGTTGGTGGTGACAATCAGAAGTTTGAATAGCCACTCCAGAGAAAAATTTGGTTTAGTTTCTCATGTCTTTGACAAGATCCTTGGGGATGAGAAGAATTTTTTGCAAAGGTTTGACTCTCTACCCAGTGTCGGACACACACGCACTTTTTTTTTGCCCTGAATACTTCCATTCTTTGGGTTCAAGGCTCAAGCAAGCTGCAAGTGTACTGGAACTTTCAAGATCTATCGTTGAATCTCTTGAAAGGCTCATATCTGCTGAGAGGAAATGCAGGCCTTGAAGATGGAGCACATACTGCTAATTCTCCATCAGATCTTGAACATAAATTCCTCTGTTTATGATGATGAAGTTTATTTTATCCAACAACGCAATCAAAAAGAATGAAAGAAAAAATGACACTGATACCAGTATTGTTAAAAACTTGCAACAAAAAAAATGAGAGAGAAAGAAGCGACTTAGATATTCTTCAGAGCTGAGAGAATCAACAATGATCAATTTTGTATCATGATTAGATTCTTCATCAAAGAAAGCATTCCATTTAACAAAGTTAACTCAGAACAATTCCGTGAATTAAAGAAGATTATGTGCGGAATTAGAAACCACGTTGAAATTAGACGCTAATGATCAATCTATTTCCATTTCACTTAATATTTGGACGACCCCTTGAATGAAGTCCAGGTATTTATGCATCTTGGGTCATTTTGTTGATACTACATTCAAATACAGAGTATGTCTTTTAGATATCATTGATCTTAGTTCATTTTCCCACACTGGTTCAAATCAATTCAAAGAGTTTTTTGGCTACATTAAAAAGATTTAATTTGGTGAACAAGCAGGTTTCTATGACAGCTGAGAATGCAAGTAGCTTTCGCACTTTATCAGAAGCTCTAGAAGAATGTGTTAAGGGGTACCAACCAAGAGTTGTATGATGAAGCAGTTGTTGAACTTAAAGAAAACAAGTTTATTTAGGCACGAGACCTGTCACGTCAGATGTTTTTGCCATCTTATTCACACTCTGTGTTCAGTAAAGGTTCTTGAAATCTTTCATTGATGAGGCAGAACAGGAGAGCATAAGAATACCTTCTGGTCAACTAAATCAAGGAGGTTGGGTTTGCTGAAATTGAGCACTCTCCAATGTCTCAAATTGACTTACTGGGAGAAACTGTCAGCACCATTTTACAATATAACCGAACTGGCTAATGCCTCCAAAACTGATGGAGGGAATATGGTTCAATTTTCACTGTCCGATTTCAATGAACTGACGGATATGATCAACATTGTTGGTGATATTATTCAAGACAATGGTCCTAGTGAGGAACATTTAGAATTTCTGCAGCATCACTGCCACATTGTACTACCTACAGCTTTTAAGTTGATGAAAAGTGCACAATCATCAGGTTTGAACCAGAGATCTCATGAGTGAATCAAATACCAGGAGAATTAAGCGTTGGCCCTTCTGATCTGCTACATGATGGACTCGAATTTTTTGGAGACATGGTTCGTTGAGATTGGGTCTCATTTCACCAAAGTTCCAAGCTATATCAGTAAAGCTCGATACTTCAAAATATTAGAATGAGAACGAAGAGAAGGGTTGAGAAGTTGAAGGGTGCAGCAAAAAAAAATGAAAATCAAAAACTGCTTCTGATCTGGTTAGACTGGAGTTCGAACGTTACATGAGAGCTGAGACACTCATTGAATCAGCTAACCAAGCTGGCAGTATCTGTTTTGAATTTGTTAAGTGTAGCCGTTCTAGTGAAAACAACTATCCTTCTTTTATCAAAAATTGCTATATCGATTAATTTCATTCCTGCCAGTTCCGCACCAACAGGAAGATCTTTTTCAATTGGTAGATATATTCTGGGTCTAGGTCGCCACAATTTGAATCCAGAGACAATGAAGTAGATCATGTTCTTGAAAGTTAACATGGAAGAAGATGAATCTTTCTGGCCATTCCAATTTGAGAAACCATCATGATGGACAAAAACCTTCAACTGAATCTAACTAGATCGATACAGCTACATCTAATAGTGAATTGACTTCTTCGTATGTATTTTCATCGATAGACTTTATACTAGTAGCGATTATATTGTACAAGATTGTCACTAGTACTGGTAAATTGTGATAAGTTTACTTCAAAAGAACGCTAGTTGAGCAGTTATCGTTAACCACTGTAGCCTACTGATCACTAATATCTTACATAACAGCTGAGCAAGGATTACACAAATATTGAATCTATACATTTTGATAATTAGTAATTAGTTTAAGGAAAAAAGACGATTACTATTTGTTAAAATTTAGTGTCAATCAATATGTATTAGTATCGTATATAATACGGATATGCCGTCGGCTTATAACAACCCTCAACCGATCATAACGATCATCAAGTATATATAGCGGGGATCAAACAAGAAAGACAGTGGCTACACTAGAAATCGATTTCAAGTCAATTTCTAAATTTTTGAAGCTTCCAGAGGCAATCACTTAGTTCCGCTGGGGTCCGGGGAGAGACGCCAAGAATCAAACGAGTATTAGTTGCAGACAAATTGATGGAATTCGGAGGAGCTAAGGATGTCCAATGTCATTTCACCGCAGTTTGTGAAATTGAATGATGATTCGCTTAGAAGGTCATTCAATATTGGAAAATAACTCAAGAGAGTGTCCAAACTCAAGAGAGTGTCCAGCCTCGGTCGAATCCTCGGTCGAATCCTTTGATAGGATGGAATCCTATTGGTCTACCGTATGAAGGTGGGGTTGCACATGGGGAGTTGTAATTGAAATTATATCCTATGA
>JAJMLD010000129.1:0-21049 GCA_030569515.1 Barnettozyma vustinii | reverse complement strand
TCGGGATGTGAAGAGTGGGTGGATGTAGGGAACAGGGTGGGGGATGGTCGAGACACATGGCATACAGGCTGAACCCATACATGCAGAGTGTGTACCCATACATGCAGAGTGTATACCCATACAGACACCGGTGTAGCCATACAGACATACACCCAGACGTAGACCCATAGGGTAGGGTGTAGAGTTACAGTACCGTAATACAGTACCGTAAGTACCGTAAGAGTTACAGTACCGTAATAAAAGTTCCAGATTTAACCATTGTTACCAATGTAGCCAAAAGTCTTGCTTTCATCACTTGATGAGATAGCAACCGCCTCATAACCTAGTATTTGAACAGCATTGGTGGAACCAACAGCCAAGACATCCTTACCAGAACCACCATTGGAGGCAGTGTAAGCCCCAGATTCACCACTGTTACCTGCAGCAAACAGAATAGTGATCTCCTTGGCAACTTTAGCAGCAAGGGCAGCCATTGGGTGGGTGTTGTAACCACGATCAGCACCAAGGGAAAGGGAGATAACATCAGGTCTGTCTTCGTAGGCCTTCAACAAACCGACAATAACAATATCATCAGATGTGGTGCCCTCACATCCAAACACTTTGTACATTCTGATTTTGGTACCTGGAGCAACACCAATCATTGAATCACTGTTCCCAACAATGACAGAATACACAAAAGTACCGTGACCAGCACAATCCATTGGATCAGAGGATGGGTTTGATGGGTCTTCACTAAAGTCATAACCACCAATAATAGTAATCTCTGGACCAATACCTCCACCAAGGGCAGGGTGTGAGTAGTCGACCCCGGTATCCACAACGGCGATCGTGATGCCTTCTCTCTTGATACCTCTCTCATCCAGGTCTTCGACACCAGTGATGGAATGTGGGTTCCAAATCGGAGATGAGGCAGGGTTCATCTCATCATCAAGCACCACGTAGGATGCTTGCCAGGCGTTCTTAATCCCTGAAATTTTCTTCAATTCCTCAACAGTGTTGGCGCCAGAAGTGTCGATTTGAACAGAAGCACCTTGGAACACATCAGAGTCAAACTGGTTGTTCAACTCGGCCTCGATACCACTTGAGGACAGCACTGAAAGGATGGAAGAACCATCTCTCTATGTGAAGGAGGAGTCCTCAAACTCAATGATGAAACGACCTGGCACAAAGGTTGGAACTTGAGTAGCATCCTTTGATATTTTGTCGGCATCATCAATCGACCAACTACGAGCACTCACAGAAGAGGCCACAGCTGCCAACCACGCAAGTGACTTCTTTGATAAAAAGATCATGGTTGAGAATTTAAAATGTGTGATCTGTGATCTACGCAGTTTAAATCAGATTAGCAGATCGCACCTGTTGCGGGCTTTATATGTCTTCTCAAGAGGTGTAGAACGCGTCCAACGCGTTTTGTCTCCAAAGCGCAGATATCGGTGGCGAAGGAGGTGCGCCATGGCTCGCTTCTCTGAATAACGGGGATAGTGCCCAGCTCAATGGTCAATGGCCATTTGCCGCGGTGTTTTCGTATCTGGTACCAGTGTAAAAATATTCAGGGCACAGTTGGGTGTTTTTCTTTTTTTTATTTTGGCGCATAATGGAAGAAAATCATCAGTGGGACCCTGCATTTTTATCTTAACGGTTATTTGAAAAGCAAAAAGAGAAGTGGTCAATTCTAAAAGGGTGCGCTAAACACTGCAAATGCAACTAAGAGTGCTAGAAAGTTAGATAATCTGGGATTTTACAAGTCCTGATGAATGTTTGTGATCAATGAAGCCATGTCGTGCTAACAATCAACTTCTTTCATGGGGCAGATTACACATACTTGAAAAATAACGTCTTCGAGGCATTCATGAAAATCTCAAAATCGAGCAGTTATACTTACAAAACCATTTCATAAACTTAAAATGTAGTTATGTGACCTGAATATGAATTATCAAAATACTTCATGCCTTGCTTTCACTGCAATGCCACTTCTCCTTATTGACCTCCTATTTACTCACTTCTTCTGTCTCAAGCTCTTCACCTTCTCAATCAACTTCTTGACAGGGGCAAATAGATCAATATTGCTAACTCTCAACAAGTAGTAAAGCGCGCACATGGCAGCAATATTGAACATGACGTAAACCCAAATGAAACCAAAGTTTCTCCAGATGTAACTGTACTTGACACCAACAGTGAGCATGTACTCATCGGCAACAGAGTAAGAGCAGTATGCACAGTTAGCAGTAGCATCTGGGTTGTTGATGTAACCTCTTTGAGTGAACTCAAGGAAAGGGGCAATGAACTCTTGACAAGTCTGGCCAGATGGTGGGTTAAAGTAACTGTATTCGTCAGCACTGCAAATAACTGGCTTTTCATGAAGAATCAAGGACATCAAAGTCTGAATAAAGTATGTGAGTGGGGACACCTTGTACATGAAGGTCCAGAAGCCCGGCATCAAGGTCACAGGTTGCACAACACCACAGAAGCAAATCATGAAGGATAAGAACAGACCAGTAATGACCAGAGATGAAGGTAGATCAGGGGAAAAGTAAATCACCATCAATGCAAAGGAAATAGTGTACAATTGGTACATGATGGAGTAGTTCAGATACCAGACGCCTGCTCTGCTTGCGGAATCATCAATCTTCATTGGGAAGTAGAGACAACAGAAGTAGATAGCAGTGATCACGAAGTGGTAAGGAATTTCGTTAAAGAATTGGGCGAGTAACAGAGTAGACCAGTGGAAGGTGTTAGATTTGGATTCTCTCACTTCAAACAATTCTCTTGCTGCAACTGCTCTCTCTTGGATCTGGTTGGAAGCAGGGGCAGACATAATGATTGACAAAAAGACAGCAAACATCCCATTTTGCATACCGACGATGTTGGAGTCCAAGTCCCAGAAACTGAAACCAATAAACAAACCACCGGCCAAGTACAGCATAAACTTACCCATAATGTAGTCAGGACTTCTGAAAAATTGGACAAAGGTTCTCATGGTGACATACTTTAACTGTAGTAGGTAAGGCATAGCATATGTCTTGCTCATCTCAGCCCTCTCAACATCAGTGGAGTCATCGCTATCATCAATGGTAATGTGCTTGATCTTCTCAATGTGAGCAGTCGTCTGTTTGTACTCATCAGAGTTCTTCCAGATCTCAAACCAGTCCTCCTTCACAGAAGCAGTGGCACCGGCACCAATAGCCTCCAAAATGTACTCAGCAGGGTTCTCCTTTGGAGCACATGGTCTAGCACCATTTCTCTTAAAGTAATCCAAAATACTCTTCGAGTTCTCACCAATATCACCGAAGTAGACAGTTTGACCACCCTTCTTCAACAACAAGAGTCTGTCAAAGGCCTCAAACAAGGTAGCAGAAGGCTGGTGAATGGTACACAAAATGGACTGACCAGCACCAGCCAGTCTTTGCAACAAGTTCACTATAGCCCAAGCAGATTGAGAGTCCAGACCAGATGTTGGCTCATCCAAGAACAATAGGAGGGATGGCTTAGCCACTAATTCAACACCAATGGACAACTTCTTACGTTGCTCAACGTTCAAACCAGCACCCAACCCACCAACAATGGCATCAGCATACTTATTCATGTCCAAGATAGAAATAATGGTCTCCACATACTCCAACTTCTCAGAATCAGGGACACTGTTTGGTCTTCTTAATCTAGCGGCAAACTGCAATGATTCTCTCACGGTCAACTCGGCAACGTGTAAGTCCTGTTGTTGAACATAACCAGTAGATCTTTGGAATGAACTGTCCAATGGCGCACCATTGACTAAAAAATCACCAGTGATGGTACCCATGTCGATTCTCTGGGCCAAGACGTTCAACAATGTGGTCTTACCAGCACCAGATTCACCCATTAGGGCAGTCAGAGTACCTGGCTTGACATAACCTTGAACATTATCAAGCAGCTTTCTTCGACCACCTTGGTATGGAATGACATAGTCAACATTCTGCCAGGCAAACACTTTCTTGGAACCCAAACCTCTGAAGACCTCATCTTTCCGGTCGTTAAAGGAGTCTTGAAGTTTGATATCATGAACATTCTGCTCTCCGGATTCAATATCAGTGTTCCTAGAGTATGCATTCTTCACGTTGTCTAGAGTCTCCTTGGTTTTCTTGAAAATTAAATGGTCGCCACCGCCCTTGACCGGTCTCTTAAATTCTGTAGCGACAGCATTCACAAAAATGAAAAACACAAGGAACGCCACAATTATACCAAAGTTTCTCCAGTTATTGCTGAAAGAGTATCCAAATGCAGTCTTTAAGTACGCATCACCATTGACGTAAGGGTTACCTGGTTCAGAACCAGCAAAGGCACAGACTTGTTCACCAGCGCCGAGATCAGTATATCCTGGACCAGATGGAATTAAAGTACCACCACAGTTCATCTCTCTGCCATGGAACTCATTAGTAATCATATTCTCAAACCCATAACTGATCGGGTTGATGTAGATCAGCCATTTGAACCAAGGATGCATGGACTTCTTTTGAATCATGTAACCAGAGTATGTAGACAAAATCAACATGAACAAACCAGCAACGGCATTGGCACCAGCAACATCATTAGACAAGGCAGCAACCATCTGGAAAAGAGCGAAGATAGCCTCAGAAGATGTAACCAGGAAAAGTAAGGAGAGAAAGAATCTCCAGGCCTCTCTGGTCAAATTGGACAAAAAATATGAAATGATGAAGAACACCACAATGGCAATCAACTTGAATGGGAACTTGAAAATGACAGCTGCCAAAACTTCAGCAGATGGGTGGAAAAGAGAGTACGACTTCTGTTTCATTAGAATTGGACGCTCAATGAACTGGCCAGCAACTTCAGCCAGCCCCATCAGGGAGAAGTACAGCACAAAGAAGTAAATCATACCACCTCTGGAGAAGGCTCCGCTCGTGTCTGATGGAGTTGCCCAATATAGGGAGCCTACAATCAAGGACTGAATGGCTGCAGCGACAATGTTTGTGATAGTGAAGGCCATATCACCATAAATTCTCTCGAAACCTCTTCTGATCAGAAGCTTTATCTGAGTAGGGTAACCAACAGTGTAATGGTAGTGTGCTCTCTTCTTTTCCTGACCTAGAGACAAATCATATCTCTCTCTTGTCTGGTCAGCATCGGCGGATGATTGGTATGATATCATATCCTGTTGCAACTTCTCGTATTCATCAGACTCTAACCATCTTTGCTCAAACTCATCAGCCGTTCTTGGTACAGCACTCTCAAACCCTTTTCTAGAACGTCTACCGATAGGATCAGTAATCGCGGTCAAGAACTCAGCAGTAGCTTGTCTCTCGGGACAGTCAAAGCCCATATCCACAAAAAACTGTTTGGCATCCTCAGACTTACCAAAGTAGATCTGGCGACCTTCATAGAGGAGAAGAATTTTGTCAAAGGTTTCATAAATGTTTTCACCAGCTTGGTAAATGGTGATAAATGCAACAGATTTTGTCAATGAAGTCTGGACCCTAATAGCCTGGGCGTATTCAAGCGCAGTGGAGGCATCAAGACCTCTAGTGGCATTATCCCAGCAGTAAACAGACGCTTTACAACTCATGGCTTCAGCAATAGAGACTCTCTTTCTCTCACCCCCAGAAACACCTCTCACGAAATCGTTGCCAACCTTGGTGTTGTAGGTGTGCCTCAGGCCAAAGATGGTGGCTAACAGATCTCTGTTGGCTAAAATGTACTGCTCTCTGGTGGAGTTGTTGACTCTTGTGTGGGGAGTCTTACAACCAATGCTGAATTTCAATGTCTGGTCCACTGTTAGATGAGGGTAGTGGACATCTAATTCACCATTGTAAATCAAATCAGGTCTGTACTTCTGAAGCATCTCCTTCTGAGGAATATTGTCGTAGGCAACTTCACCTTCAACACTGGAAAACTGATCCAATTGACCAGCCATGGTCTTTAAGAGTGTTGAACAACCGGCACCAGGCCTACCAAGAACCAGACACATCTCACCTGGCTTAACAAACCCATTGACATTTCTTAAAATGTCCTTTGTGGCAGTGTTTTTCTTAGTCTTGATAGCTTTGACAATGTCACTTGGGATATCTAGAAACCCAAGCACATTAGGCACGAACGAGGAAGATGCATCGACACCGGTAACTCTTAGATCGGTGAATGAAACACCAGTCGAGCGAAGATGAATTCCTTGTTCGTCAGCTGACTTGATAAATGTCTTCAAAATGCGCTTGAAGTCAAAGTCCTCCTCTAATTCGAGATCGTATGGGGCTCGTGGTGCCTTGCTTCTGGTGGAGAGCTGTTTGGAGAGAGTGGAGAGCTTTGTCAAAACACCACCATCAGCCTGCTGGGAAGCATTGGTGACGATTCTTATCACCTCACCCATCTCACGTTCAGCATCGATGGTGCTATCGGCCTTGTCGCCCGTGTAATCTGCAATAGATGAGGAGCTCATCTGCTTGTGTGCAATCGGCGTTGCTGCTATGAAGGGAAGCGATGGTGGAGGAAAAGCGTTGACTTAAGTATGTAAGCACTTGTAGATTTCGTTTTTCGAGAACACGTATCCGTTTTCTGACGCCCACAAGTTGAAGAACGCTGACAAATCAGTATTATACAGATCACAGATTTAAAGAATGGCCAGGCATCTCCGTAAGGCACATGTAGCAACCTTGGGCCAGTTGAGCAGTTCCTAACTGCATAGAGTCTCGTGTCCACCACAATTCCTAGCAGCTTTGCAGCGTATTTCCCAAAAGGATCAGTATATTACTCAGCTGGGTAAAATCGGACTTAACTTTTTTTGACACATTTTCTTAAGACCCCTTCGGTGTACGTGCTTCAAGTTGATCAAACTCCAAACTGAGAATTGACCGAATTAATCATGCCAGTATATTGTGCTAGAGCAAGCCGCTTATCCAGCACAGTTGGTGAAAGGGTGCAAACAAAGAGGTGAAAGTGCTCACTTCAACCGAAGAGGACAGAGTTATCGGGGATTTTATTTTTCAACTCGGAATTTGCGGCCGAGACCCCGAGAATTGAATTATTAATATCACTAATGGAGTGTACAACTTAACCAAATTGCAGGAACCGTATATCCGGTCTTGTTTGACATTAAAAGGGTGCAGATCCAAACTCCGAGACCTAAATAATACAGATCTGGCATTATTGATAAGCGGGACTGCAATTTGCACGTATAAAGCCTGGAATGTTTTTTTCTTTTATTTCCGACATCCATTTTTTATGGGCTAATTACTAATCTTGAAAATGTATTTAAGAACATCGCTTTCTTTCAATAAGCCAGCTTTGAAACGGTGATGTAGGTTCATTTTCACTCAATCTACAACTTGAGCCAGTAAAAATGCCAGGAAAAGTCTATTTCATCACAGGTGCCAACAGAGGTATCGGATTTCAAATTGTCAGAAACATTTTATCGGAGGGTAACACCATCATTGCTAGTGTGAGAAACCCAGATGCTACCTCCGATTTGAGCAAATTCGCATCTGAACATGCAAACGTTCACATTGTCAAGTTAGACATCTCCTCTCAGGAATCAATTGATGGTTTAGATGCTCAGCTGTCCAAAGTTGCCCCAGATGGTATCGATGTCTTTATTTCCAATGCAGGTGTGGCTCAACCTGAAGTGTACGAGCCTGTCTTGAAGGTCACTTCGAGAGACGTCTGGAATACACACTACAACACCAACACATTGGGTCCAATATTTGTTACCCAGGCCATCTACCCACACTTATTGAAAAAGGAAACCAGACAAGTCTTCTATATTTCTAGTGCTATGGGTTCTTTGACTGAATTCGTTCCAGTTCCTAGCTCCGCTTATGGCCAATCAAAGGCTGCTTTGAACCACTCTGTCATTGGTTTATCTAAGGAATTGGCACATGAAGGATTCACTGTTATTGCAGTTCATCCAGGTTTGGTTCTCACTGATTTGGCCAAGAATGCCACAGAAGCCGTAAGAAAGAATTTTCCAGACGCTGCTGCATCTTTGGACGCCATTGCCATCACCCCAGAAGTCAGTGGTGAAGCTTTGAGTAAACTATTTGAAAAGGTTACTCAAGAAGACAATGGTAAGTTTTACAACTATGATGGTACTGCTACTGCATATTGATTGGTGCGAATTTTGAATTGTGTTCAGTTAGAACTTATCCTAAATATAAGTACCTCTGTTATAGTTGTGTAGTGTAATGGCTAAGTTAGGGACAGTGCTGGTGGATTAATGCCTGTGTCGCAAGCGTATAATATGTGTATCTAGCCCGCCCTAACGAATAGGGAGAAGATATGGGTCTCTTAAAGAAAGTCCATGGCCTCTTATATAGTAAATATGGTAATGTTCTGTCTCATATCTAGTTTGGACTTGCCATAATGGGACAAAACAATGTAAAATTCTAAGGTAATATCCTAATAGGGTAAACTTCTGGATTAGGAAGGTGTACTCTATAACAATTGTGTTAATGACACCATAACAGTGCATTAGCCATATTGTGTATAATCATTTAAACTAGTTATAAGGATGAAACTATATTCAACATCGTTCCATAATATTACCCCAAATGGTATATGTCCTATTTGGGACCATCTGGTTACTGCCTGCTTACTGAAGTGGTTGGATCCAGTAACCAGTGCAGCTGGTTACTAGTGATCTGGTGACTAAAAATGACCCATATATAGCAGCAGGGTGCGCGAGTGCTGCTAAATATTGAACTGTGTTTTTTTGGTTGATTAGTGCGCAGCAATATCCATGTACGTTCATGGAATACTAGCAGTTTATTAGATAACTGATAATTCACGTCACCCAGCTTGACGACGCGACATGGGATCCCACAGCAGACTCTGGTAATCTCATAATAATTTAAAACTTTTCCAGCTGATGGACCCGCCACCGCAGTTTAGACAAAACTCTTGTAGGAAAGCAGCCTGCGCCATGCAAACAACACCATGTTTTCCATTTTTAAAACAAGTGGCGCGTGCCGCCTGATTCACAACGTACGTCAAGATCAACCGCATAACGTTACGTGTGTCTTTGACCTCAACACATCTCTAGCTATAGGTGGCTCAAAGTGGCAAACAACGTGCGAACTCTGTGTCTCATTCACATTTAATCCCTCGGTCAAGGAAGAGTGACTTTTGATCCTGGACCACAGGACAGCTGTTACGCCTTTACCAAATTTCGCAGAACTACCGCATATGCAGACTACATCTAACTGCTGCGCCCAACATCCTTCACCCGCCACCCTTCACTTTGCATGATTGGAGTAAAGACAGCCCCATACGATCAGCAGAGGTTCTTCGTCATAATTAAGTTGGCGCTATTTGCAAAGTACTAATGCCCTAAAGTCACCTCTTCAGAGATTTCCATCAAAGGAAGTTGGAAAATAAGCAAAAATTGGTACTTACAGCCACTCTACCAAAGTACAGAACATTAAGTACAGAACATTGCCTGAAAGCATTTCGTTATAAAAGTCATAAATACTCCTCTATTAAGTTTGAGTTCTGTGAAAAGGATTCTGTCCCTAAGCTGTGAACACCTCAGCTTTTTCGTCTTGAAGCTTGATCTGGGAAACACGCTCCTCGCCAACAAAGCACAACCAAGACAACCAGCCTCTGTTAGAGTCATGCAAAGTCCACAACTTCCAGAAATTATTGTCAACAACCACATATGCCACCTTAATAGCGTGAAACGAAGCAGAAGCGGCGAATAGGAGCATGTTCAAAAGACTCATCGCTGGAAGGACCTTTGATAGACGGCATGGTGGTGAGTCAAAGTAGCCTAAAGAGCCATCCATAGGGTTGTAGGTAGTACCAGAACAGGTACGGTTAGCGAGTTGTTCAATGGTGGAAATTGAGGCAAACAGCCACAGACCAAATAAGGCACACTCAAGACCCACAATTGGACCGGTCATCAACAAAGATGGGAGGACCAGTGATAGGGCAGAAAAAAGGACGAGGTAGGATGCGGTAGCGATAGATAAGCCCATTGCAAGCTTGACAGAGAAGTCTTGGTTATAGTTCTGGAAAGTAGAGATAGCCACGACAATGATGAGAGCAGAGGTGGGGCGATCTGGGAGAGGCGGAGCAATAGGGCACCCTTGGGGCTTGGTTTGTCGAAGATGTGTGCCATTCTTTTAGTAGGGATGAGACGTCTGGTCTCAGCGGAAGCTTTGTGGAAAGGGAGACGCGTGTCTGTTAATTTATAGCTGTGTCTATGTTTTTTATTGTCCCTTCCATTTTTTGATCAAGTGAAGTTTTGAAGTTTCCAGAATACGTTCGATCCGAGGTTAAATGCACAAGGACGCGTCTAGCTGAATTGAATTGCAGAAAATCTGTTTCACAGCCCTGTCAGTCAAAAAGACACAAGAAACGGATCTGCAAAACAGTGCACCAAGAACCCTAGCTTAAAGTATCTTTGAAGGAAAACACCAAAGATTCAGTCTTCTAGACCAAACCAATTGTACTGACTTTTCTGTTTCACTAATGCAGGGAATCGGGATCCAAGCGGTAATTAGGTGTCACTCTTATAAATTTACGAGAAACTTTTGATTTCTCTACTCAACCCCAGTGGAAGTGAACAGCTCAGAAATTTGGTATTTGCAACTTTCTCTGCATGCTGAGCTGCTGCTGGCATCTCGTTACTTCTGGTCCTCAGGAAATAGTAGACGGTGCAATGAAAATGTTGACACTGCGGATGAACTCTTTCAGTACTTACTCTCAAGGGCCCCATGCAGCCCAAGTGAGCTCCAATCATCCCAAACTCAAGAAAACCACTATGACACATTGAAGTCCTTCAATCAAGGAAACCCCATAGTAACTGGTGTCAATAAGCACAGAAGGTGTTTATTTTGTGGGCCGTGATGAGACACTGAGTTATCTCGACACAACTTCAAACAGAGGCATTGTCTCTCAGTTCTTGCTCCTTGGCCATTTCAGAATACTGGATAAACTGCTTGACCACGCAAATGAAGGGAGAAGGTAATATCTTCAAGGCATACTTTTCAATGGCAAAGAATGAGTTAGATTTGACTAACGGCGTCTGCTTTGGAAATTAGAAAGGAACTGAAAAGAGTGAAGTTGATTCTGCTTCGAATAAAGGGGAGGAGAAGTGATTTGAGGAGAGCTATAAGGACTTTAGCTGGTGGTTTATAGAAGCATTGTGAGGCCAATACTGAGTTTTGGGCTCTCGATTGGTCATATGCTCTAGAGTGCACCAAACTGACTTTCTTGGTTGTCAGGCAGTGCATAGTTAAGGAGCTTTGAAGAGAACCCGGTCTACCGAAAACTCGAGCGTTTATATCCAGTTACTCCACACTTATGATATTGAGGCCACTACAGATTATGCTGACCCTCGATTTTGGCCTAGATAAAAATGCTACAGTGGAAAGTGGATCACATAAATTTGGGGAAAGTGAATGGTAAAATGTGGTGAAAAATAATAGATTTTGCTCTACCATTAGCATGTGAATCAACTATGCCGATTCAATAGATGAGTTGATTCTGGCTCAACAACTAGATTGTCTGAAGTTCTGCTGAGATGAAGAAGGAAGTGAAGACTTAAATAAACGAGAGCACAAAAAATGGGTATAGAGGCATCTCATGAAGGAAGGCAATCACAACTAACTGTTGATGTGATGTGGATGAGACGTGAGGATTCTTAATGTGTGTCGCAGAAACTTCAATAAGCGCGAATTGCTACAATGATGTGGGCCAAAATTACAACCTCTATCAGATTCAATATGCTAGTTTCTGTTTGTTTTACTAATCGCAAACAACAACTGCTTCACTGAACACAAATTCTTGCTTGATTCAACGGATAATTGCACTCGGTTATAATTGAAGTAATCAGTGGGAACCCTGGTGATCGATAAGAGTGGATTATCCTCATAACATTCTAATGACAGCGATGCAAGCTGCATTGGCAAAAAAGCCAGGAGTAAAGCAGTGCGTAATATAGAGGAAGCTGAAGGAGGAGCCTCCTCTGTATGAATGAAAGATTCTATGCAACCTCACCAGAGTAAATCAAGAACATAGTTGAGTTTGCTATCAGGGTCTAATATTGAAAGAGCCAAGGACAAATCATTGGATCCACACACGGCATCTCCATCTAGTCAAGCTTCTGTAACAAAATAGCAGCTTGGTGAATAGAGACAATATCGGCCAAATCAAAACAGAATTGCCAATCACAAAACTCAGTGACGGAATGGCTTCTAGTCACAAGCTTGGGTTTGAAATAACCAAATGTATTTGTGCCTCATACAGATCTGATCCATTTACACATCTGAACAACGTATATAAACAGCGATGGAGTTGAGCAGTAGTTTGGCAGACTCATACAGAGGTAGTCCAAACAATTAGTTTAGGTTCTTCCAAAATGATCTCTGATTTGATCTTCTGTCGTTTGTGTTGATGTCTTGATAACATACACTGCCGGTCAAGAAGTTAGCATGGATAGCGATCATTTACCCTTTTTCCAATATACGTACCTTCTGTAACTCATTGCAACCAATTTCCTCTATTGGACCATTGATAGCGAAATATTTGTCTGGGGAGATGCTTATGGAAGGTGTCAATTGTTTCTGTTTTGAGCTTTTCAAAAGGGAGTTGGTAGTCATGCGTTCTGAAGTCTGTGGTATGTGCTGAGATTTGCTGTATTCCCAACACGCTGCCCAAATGCATGCTCGTGATGTAATTGTGTTTGCCTGGGGGTACCCTCAAATCTACTGAATCAAATTGTCTCTCAACATGCTACCTTTGATAGAAAAGTTTCTATATTCTTCAAGCTCATAAGAAGTCTTCGTTCAGTGATACTCTATCCAATCAAGACCAGCACGCAAGAAAAGAAAAAAGAATAACAGGGCAACTAGTGTAGTAAACGTGAGATTGAATGAACGACGTAAAAGTACCAGCAATAGAATGATTACGATTAAGTAACCGTATGGGAATTGAGGGCCCTCCTGCAAGAGTATAGCTTTTTGTGCAAGGTTGGTTTTGTGGTGTGTTGTAGACCAAGGGGGAGGGGGAGTTGTTTCAGGTTAAGCAGTGCTAGAGTAGTGTAATAGTGTGATTCGGCTAATGGGCAGTTAGAGGTACTGTGTCCACTGTCAGTTATTGTTTTAGATGTTGGTCCAAATATCAAATTTGAACCTAATTGTCAATTGATGACTCAAAGAAGTATTATCCTTGTTTAGAGACTCTTACAATAGTAAGCACTTAGTAATTGTTTTAATTATTTTATGAAGAACTGGTTTCACCGCATATTCCGAAGATTCTTCCTAAAGTATCTTTCGCGAATTACCAGATAATCAAGATTGCAAGGCAAAACTACCCCTGTATATTTCGAAGTTTAGAGCGGGACATTCTTATTACTTACTCTGCTCAGTTCAAAAACGATACCTATCTATTTCAGTACTTAAAAGTTAAAGTTAAGCTGTAGCCTCTGGGGTGTCTCACAAGTTCCTTGGCTTAACTATTGCAGTTGTACCAACCCTCCAGCGCTCCACATCCAGCATCATAACAACCTTCAAACTCACCACCACAGTTTGCAAACATTGCACTTTCGTTAGGACCAATAAGAAGTGTTCCAATCCAACTTCCACCGTGGGTCATCTTGATCCAATACACGTTGCATAACCAGTCACCGTCATTAGCCTTAAGTGCAGCGTGAATGAGGGTTTCTGTCAGCCTCTGTCAACTGTAACAAAATGCAAGATGTATGCATGTGGATGCCCTTTCTCAGATATTTGACCAAATGGGATTGGTAACGTTAGAAAAGTATTCTAAACTTCAAAGGGGCTTCGCATCTAGCAAGCCCGATCTGCTATCCGGGTGTCAAGCTTTACCGGTGTTTCCCAGGTTTCATCCCGTGCCCTGACACCAGAAGTGATGATTATGTCTGTAGCATCACCATTAACCATATCATCAAAGACAGCTCTGTCACCAACAATGGTAATTGGCAATCCCCCGCCAAGTAACGTGTGAAGCTCACTGACAATCCCCCTGATCGCTCTTGCTGCACTTGACTCGAAGTCTTCAATTGCATCCACGTTTAACAAGACCAAGCCACGGTTCCCACTGACGAGGAATGTTGTTGTGTTGCTAAGTTCTGGACGGAGTTGCAAAGCGGCGTGAGTGGCGTCGTTAACGGCTCCCAGTGAGAGGGCACACACAGCAGTGGCAAAAGGACTCAAGAGCTGGGCTTTCATTCTTGTTCAATGTGTTGTTGACTGACAGTTGCTTTTTTAAGTGCATTTGTCATTCTGGTTCCTGCACACCAGCGACATATTTTTATATATTGGTTAAAAATTAGCAAGAAAAAATATGAAGCAACTTTGATTTCCTTTCATAATTCAAGTCTTTTGTTAACTCATTCGATGCTGTCTTTGTAGAATTGGAGATATCGTAGATATTTGGCTCGACGTTATCAACCATCAGACATTCAACTACGTAATAATTTTCACTAAATCGTATATTGCCGAAGACCAGGAAGGCCCTTAAAAACAAGAACTAACAAAAACTAGTAACAAGGTTTTTGGTTGAGCTTCTTGATCTCTGCTTCATTCTGAGCCTTTCTCTCTTCATAAACATTCAAAACAGATTCAGCAGCCTTAACACCAGACAAAACCATCGCACCAAAAGTTGGACCCATTCTATTAGACCCATCAACCTCAGCTAATTCCATGCCAGTGACAACTAAGCCAGGCAAGATTTCCCTAGTACCTTTGACAATGGCATCCTCAGCAGTATTCATATCGAGACCTCTCATGTGACCCAATTCAATCTGGGATAATTTGGCCATTCTTTTGGCAGTACCGGCACCAAATGGACCATCGTGACCAGAAGCAGATAGCACAACGTTACAGTTAATTGTGTTTGGATCCATACAGGATTGGGTATCATGGTTCAATGACACTAGAGTCCAGTTGGTGACAACACCGGATAATCTTAATTTACCGTTTCCTTCAGATCTAGTAATGACATCTTCAACAGCAGTGGCATTGAACAACTTAACGTTAGGAAACTCCAAGACCTTAGACAACAAAGTAGACATGAAGTAAGCAGCATGTTTAACAACAACATAATCACCTTCATCTTCATACTGTAATCCTAAATCATCCAGGAACAAATGACCAGGCTTACGAACAACCATGGCACTGAACAACTGTCCACCTAACCAGCATCCACCACCTGGACTAACACTGGCTTCAATGATAGCGATCTTCAATTCTGGTCTGTTCTTAGCTAAGGTGTAAGCAGCAGAGAGCCCAGCAGATCCAGCACCGATGATAACGACATCTGATTCAGCGTACTTGTCCAGATCCTGGAAGTAACGTTTGGTCATGGCTCTAGAGACGGTGGATTCTCTGATTGGGGCAAAGGCAAAGTTATCCCAGTCTGCAAAGCTGACTTCTTTTTCTTTGGTGGGGGTTAGTTTGATTGATTGTCTTTCATGTTGGACTGGTGCTGGGATAGTTTGGGTGATTGTTGGAGGAACCATTGTGTCTGTTTGATTTGATGCCGTTAGTTACATATTTGACTCTTGCAGTATCAGTGATTTTGTGTCATATTTATACGTTTTGTAAGTGTAGCCGTATGATGATCCATTGATCTTTAATGGCATACTTCATTACGGGACCTGAGGATCATGTGGTGTCGTCATTAGTATGTGCCTATGATGTTCCTCCTATTCTGTTAGTTGCTAATAAATTCTTCTAGCTTTCTTGAAACTTGACAGTATCTCGCTAATTGGTTGAAGTCATAACTGCATATCTGTCAACCTTAAATCTGACGTCCCATGTAAGTGAATCGAGAACCTGGGAAGACAGGGTAATGTCATAAGGAACTGACAATATGCAGTTAGGGACGAAATATTCCTCTGCTACTCGCTTAGAAAGGCCAATTGGCAATTGGGAATCAGACGCAGGCCAATAATCAATTTGATCAATATTGGTTTTCTTGTTTCGACTCCTGCTACGATATGTCAAGGACAAACATACCAGAAATATCAGGATCTGTGTCTGGTGTTTACTGTTCTGTTATAGATGTCGTATCTCCGACTCGTCGACTTCTTTTTCGCGGGTGTTTACACTATGAATCATTATTGCAATTTGCCACCTTTGATTACCGTTTACGGCAATACCAAGTGGTAATACGGTGGTAATAGGGCGAAATTGGTAATAAGTGGTAATGTACCGTAATACCAGTAATCGGTAATCCGGAAAAAGTATTACCCTCGGTGCTCTATCAAATTGACACAAAAAAATAAAGAGAGATCCTATTCTCACTCTTAACCAATTTTCTCTTAGCTTAATCAGTTCCAACCAAATAATTAGAATGGCGGAATTCTCTGGCGAAGACATTCATGCACTTGATGGTTATTTAAGTTCCAGGAGATTCAATAATGGATACTTCAACCACCTCAATGTGTTGACCGATGCTTATCTGTCACCACGACAGCCGCCAACCCCTGAAACCGAACAGGCACTGGACAGTCTGCACTCAAATCGTTTAAAATATCTAAACATGATCATTGATTACACTTCAAATCTCAAGCAAGATATTTCCTCATTCATAGAGCAAACAGCACAACAAACAGGTCCAAATGACAATCAAGAGCCCCAGTACTTCAACAAATTTCTCAATACAATGATATCTCCCGAGAACAGGGAGAAAGTAAGAGGAATGTTGATTTTCTCTCTGACTTTAACTGTCGCATTTTCCTACCCCCCGCCAGGAGAGCGATCAGAGAAAGACTCTGGTGTTTTTGCTATAAAGCAGGATGAAAGTGCCCAAAAGAAGGACAGCGGTAACCAAAGTAAGGGAGGAACTGCAGGTTCTCCAGTTGTGAGTTCTGGATCTGTGAGCAAAAGGTATAGGGCGAGATACTACGAAGTGCTTCCCCTTTTTAAGAAGGTTGATACATCAAAGAAGAAGATAGAGGCAACAGCAGCAGAAGCAGAGAACGATTTTGCCATCTTTGCAGAATTGCTAAGGCATTATGTGACTATGGTGGATGGTATGGTCCACTATGTTCCTGAAACTGATGGCCGTGCTAGATCTACTAGTACAAAGGAAGCAGCCCTTTGTCAGGCCGTCCTAGATAGGACTGTGGCCCCTCTCCTTGATAACCTTTTTCTTTATATTAAGATTTTGTTTGCACCGAGGTCCAATACAGCGTATAGCACTATATCAGAAGGACCAATTGAGGGAGATACGAAGTATGTCTTTTTTCCAATCTTAGAATTCTGGTGTAAGGTGCTTTTCGTCAATTTAGACCATGAAGCTTCTATTGGGTCTGATCGAAGAATGAAACAAGCCCTGAATTCAGGTTCCACAATTATTTCGAATATTGAAAGTAACTTCGTCAATGCACTATCAGGTGTTTTGGGTCTCAAGCCAGATGGGAAATTTGTCACCTCAGTGATTGGTTCTGAAAAAGTCTTCAGCTCCGGTGTTCTCAAGGATATATCTTCTACTACTCCAACACATGTGACAGCAGACCCTCTGCTTATGAAAATCACGGCATTTCCGACTGAAGTTAAGAAGGAGTTATTTGATAAAACGTCCAAGCCTGACTTCGGGTTCCAAAAAGAAGCCAACGAGGTGATTGATAATATTAAGCTTGATATGAAAAAGGGATGGTCAATTGCTGAAATAATTAGACAGACTAACTTTTTGAAGATTCTGCAACAAGGTCTACGCTATTTGACTGGGTCATCGGAAGTATTGTTCAATCATGTCATTTATGTGTTTTTGCATCATGAAGTTGTTCACTTTGGTCATCTTGAAGTTGATCTAGATGAGCTTGATTTTAAGGACCATCCCACTGAAGAGGACGTTAAGACTGTGGTTCTGAAGTCAAATGAAAGAACAATGGGCAGAAATAGTAGTAAAGATGACAAGAAGGCGCCAGAACCCAAACAGCAAGGTGCTGCTGCCGAGGAGGTATTCTCCAGGGCTAACACTGAAACGATCACAGAGAAGATTGTGCCAGTGAAGTTCACAGCTTATCCAATGGAAGCAGTCTCTGGTAAGACAAAGATACCACTTCTAAGCGGGATGGTGGGACTGATTGTATTGATGTACAAACTTCTCCAAATTTTGAAAGACCCAAAACAGATTTGTGAGATACGAATCAAGATGATGGCACTTAGAGGAGCCTTGCTGAAGAGTGCTGCGTATCAATCGCCACTCGAAGTCCCGAAAGAAAAGATGAAACGTCAAAGGGGATCTGATGATGAACATACCGAGTCTGAGGAGAGCTTTCATGGCTCTCATGATGAAAAGACACGCCAAAGGAAGAAGACCAAGAAAATAGACAATCAGAAAAGTAGGAAGAAAACAGGAAAAAGTCCACTACAACAGCAGTCAACTGATAGTTACTGCTATCAGCAAGAAGGGGAAGGCCTAGAGGGTGTTCATAACCTCACTAGGATGATGGGCGCTGTTGGAGACACCTCAGCTGAAGACATCACAAGTGGTTCAAGTGATATTCTTTCCATGAACACAAACCTTCCCATCTCAACAGGTGCGTCCTCGGTAGAGGTTGAGAGTATAAGGAAGCAGGGAGTGAGTCAATTGAGATCTGACTCTTTTGATGAATTGATATTGCTCCTTCAAGCCGAAGACGAGGGTCCACTGGATTATGTAACCAATAATGTCACTGTTTACTCAAAGCCACTAATTCACACAACCATGAGAGCCTTGACATTAGAAAAGAAATTTGGAATCAAGTTCCTTTGTCCAAGCCGTGAGTTTCAGAAGAATCACCAATTGGCCAGTGTTCTCTTTATGCCCCAGGAGACTTTACTTGAGAGTGTGACTGAATTATCCCTGGAGTCAGTGAAACTGGATGGATCTGATTTGTGGAAGGTGCTAAGTGGCTCAGAAGGGTGGAAGTTTGATCAACTTGCCTTCAAATATTACAGCCCAGAGACCCTCTATGATGCATTTGTCCAAGAGGCTCGTGACAATAAGGATGACTTGGAGTATGGCAGCTTCTCTGGATTCACAGATCATGTTTACAGAAACTATTACATGGCCGAATGGCGGTTTTTCAAAGCTATTGAGAAGCACAATGACACTTTTGGCCGAAGTGGTGATTGTTCCAAAGCGATTGCCATTCCAGAAGTTCTCTTCAGAGGGGACCAGTTGGAATTGAAACTTGGTCGTTGGGGTGATTGCGATGACATGGGATTCTTTATGGTCACAGAGGCACTCGCACCCGAGCTTGGTAGATGGAAGCACTGTTTGCCACTTGCAGAGTCCGTGGTTACAGATGCTTGCCATCAGATTGAAGTGATGATCAAGCAGGTTCATATCAGACATAATGACTTGAAGTTGTCCAATTTGATATTCACTAAGGGACGTGTTCACTTCATTGACTTTGGTCTCAGTGAGCATTTAGGAGGGGAAAGCGAAGATGACTTGAATGAGATGGTGAGGGAGGATCAAGAAACTATTAGAGAGTTGCTACAGCTCGGTGAATAAGGGAGATGAAATTATAGCCAAAGTGTACTTTTGAGCAGGCCCTATCTAGAGCATGAATTCTTATATTTTATGTCTCGTGCGTTGTATCACAGTTGGTGTCAGTATATGGTTCCTATCAAATCATTCACTCAGAAGTGTTTCAAGTGAGGGTATTCTTTTATACAATGGCTTGCAATACTGCCTGTAAGTACCATTGGTGAAGTTAAACCTGTCCTTGTCACCACTATCACCAGTTTTCATTCCTTATTTTTGTCAGGCGTGGATGGATGGGGTGAATGCAACACCAGAAGTTCAAAGCACTAGCTCGTATAAGGCTGCTTGTTGGCCAGTTGATAGGCATCATAGAATCCTATTGACTGGCGAAAATAGAGAGAGATGCAGCGAAAGTCCGAGTAGATAAACCAGTGGACATCTGGTTTAGAACTTTTATTGGTGATATTTGTACCCGGAGGGGATAAGAACGGGGATCACTCAACTAGAGAATTCGAGGCAGTTAATGACTCTGAGCTGCTGAGCTGGGACAAATATAGCATGGAAAACTGTTACTGCGCTGTCAAAATGAAAGAGATAGTGGTTCCACCTTCCTTAGGATAGTAGTGTTGAAGGAGTGGACGATGAACAGTTTAGTAAATCGGTACAAACTTGTTCCTAGTTTGTTGAGAATTTCCGATTGCCGGTCCCTCATCAAAAAATGGCAGTGAACATTGGACAATTACAATGACAATGAAGGTGAAAATAGCGAGTGAAGCTAGACAGTAATCAAGCATAAACATCAATATACGTTTAGGTAGGATGCTCACTCCGTAGGCGAGACATCATATTTTATGGTATATCGACCTATATGTCATAGTCAAACACAAAACACTTCCAATAGGGATTAGAACGTCGTATTCACGCTTACCCAACTCGAGGCAACCAGCTTGTACCCTATATATATTACTATAACTCAATCTACATGTTTTGAGTAGCTTCCAGAAGTGGAAAGCCTGACTAGATGAAGGCTGGCTTCAACAAAACCAACCTTCTCCCCCATGTGGCTCGAAACACTGTCGGAACTTGTGGAATAAGTCAACACAGCAAACAATAATGCCTGAATCGGTTTGAGCATCTGCTTAAGTCAACGATGAATAGCTAAATGAGAGAACCAAAAGTGATGCTATCTAATATAACTCTCAAATATCCTGTTGCTCTGGCTGCGGGTAAAGTTGGAAACTCTTGTGGTAAGGTCGAGCGTCGCCCAAAGAAAGCTCACGTGCCCAAGGTAACAAATCAGGAAGAGGACCAGCATTTTCCATCAACAAGGTCTGAGTCAGCTGCTATATACCCACGATACATTGGGAGGCAAGGATGAGCAGGACGATAATCTGGTTGTGGATATAACAGAGTGTTTGTTACAGTTGTGTAGCGTAATGGCTAAGTTAGGGACAGTGCTAGTGGATTAATGCCTGTGTCGCAAGCGTATAATATGTGTATCTAGTCTGCCCTAACGAGTAGGGAAGAAGATATGGATCTCTTGAAGAGAGTCCAGGCTTCTTATATAGTAAATATAGTAATGTTTTGTCTCATATCTAGTTTGGAATTGCCATAATGGGAC
>JAJMLD010000128.1:0-21864 GCA_030569515.1 Barnettozyma vustinii | reverse complement strand
GGTTACCTCAACTAAGACTGGCGCTGGTACTGGCACTGCTTCAGCCACATCCACTCAGTCCACCACTGCTTCCATCCAGACCACATTCACTGGTGCTGCTCAGAAGTTGGTGATTGGTACTAGCTTCTTTGCAGTTGTCTTCTCCATCTTGTTGATCTAATCAACAACAGTGTGTCCTCTTTCTATATATGCGTTAAGACTAAGATTATACTACAATAACTCTACTTGTAGATACTGAGTGTCTGGAATTGAAATTTTCCCGTGACAATATGAACCCAATCTATAAACTCTATAAAAACCTATATCGGCCATTCGTACTTTCAGTCAGCTAAATTGCTTCGAAGAACCTCAAGCGCCACCAACCCACCAACCATCCCAGGAACACTCCCCAAAAGATGCCTCTTGAAACCCTTGTACATCCAATCCATCCACGAGAGTTTCGACTTCGACTGGATAAAGACGAAATGTTCAAATGAGTCAAGGTAAGTGTTATAGTATCGTCTAAACCACTTCTTATGTGCAATGAGCCTCTCCTCTCGAGTCAGCGAGGATGAGTCAGTTGTGTGGTTGTTGAAGATGTCATAGGCCTCGAGCCTAGAATAGTGAATGTTCTGGAATTTGGTGATAGGGTACTGGAGGGTAAGAAGTGACAATGAGGCAGTGATACCGCCAAAGAAGACAAAGCAAGTCCTCATGGCTTTGAAGTTTGGCTCCTTGTTCGCCTTCTTAAAGTACTGATCCTTAGAGAGATGGAACTCAGGATCAAACATCAGCTTCTTGTAATATCTGTATTCCAAGACACTCCTCTTCATGGCGCCAAACCACTGGCCTTTGATCATTTCAAACACAGAAAAGTACACGGCAAACCCGAGACTCTCCTTCACAAGGCTCAGTCCGTACCCCGCAAACACACCTCTCAATCCAACTTCCTTCAATTTATCAATCCCAAACTTCCACAAATTGTCATGCGTGCCACCCAGGATCTCATTGGCTGAGCTTCTGGCATATATGGCATCAATAGGTGCGGCAGCCAAAGACTGTGCTGCACCTGCAATAAACCCGGCCCTGAAAGTGTCCCATATTCCGGGCTCAACAATCCCTTTACCACCACCAGTACCTCCTGGCACTTGAGGTGATCCATTCTGCAACCGTTGTAACGTCAGCAGGTATGAAGTGTACAGAACCATACCAGTGGCACTGTTGGCTAGTAAGGGAGGGAGGACTCTTTCAGGGAAGAACCGCCAGCCATAGCGTCGTATGGCGCGAACAAGCACCCCGAGGCTCGAATCTCGCCAGAACTTGTACTCCCTGTGTTGCGTGGGCTGTGCTCCGTTGACAAAAAGCCGCGTGATGGCCATGTAGTCTACCCGTGTGGGACGGAAGAGTTTAACTGGTGTGCGGAGGTAGAAGGATGTCAGTTGGTAAGTGAGAGCGCGGATACCAGCTGTCGACGCGCCTACTAGCTTCGAGTCAGATGATGAGAGCGCGGCCGGTGAGCTGCTTTCGGGATCTGCGCTGCTGGCCATAGGCTATGAAGATCTGTGTTTTAGTGACTTTTTGTTCGTGTGTAGTTTAGGGGCGTCGTGTTTTTTCTGCAGCATCAAATCCCTGGTAGGGCCACCACTAAACTGGTATACTCCTCGGCAGCAATTCCTAACATACTACGCCCTTCAAGTCGTCATTGAATCTACACTCTGTGACTCTAAAATGAGTCAATATATAAAATTAATCAATATACAGAACGCTAAGCAGCACCAACTCTTTTCAAATAAGCATCCCAACCAGCCTTTCTATATCTCTCACCTTCAACCTTTGGATCTCTCCCTTTACCAAACAAGCCTCTACCGACAATAATGACATCAGTACCAGTGGAAATAACCTCTTCAACGGTTCTGTACTGCTGGCCCAATGCGTCGCCTTTGTCATCCAAGCCGACACCAGGCGTCATAATGACCCAATCATGCCCCTCATCACGACCTGGCATGTCGCGCTGTGCAATGAATCCAAAGCAGAACGGGTCTGATTTGGCAATCTCGACAGTCTCTTGAGTGTAGGTACCGTGTGCAATGGATCCCTTTGATGACAACTCGGCGAGCATGAGTAATCCGCGCGGGTCAGTAGTGGTTTCTTCAGCAGCCTGTTTCAAACCCTGGACGATGCCGGGACCAGTGACGCCGTGCGCGTTCGTAATGTTGGCCCATTGTGCGATTCGGTAGATACCTGATGAGTACTGTTTTTTGACTGTGTTGCCAATGTCGGCGAACTTCCTGTCTTCAAAAATCATGAATTGGTGTTTCTTTTGTAATTCTAGAAGCGGTAGGATGGTGTCGTCATAAGTGAAGTCGTCAATGATGTCGATGTGAGTCTTGACAACGGCAATGAAAGGACCCAGTGTGTCAATCAGTTGTAGGAACTCATTTGTGGTTGTGACATCGATCGAGGCACAGAGATTTGTCTTCTTTGTGGCCATAAGCGTGAACAGAGCTCTCGCAAGTGGAGATGCATGTGATTGTGCTCTGGACTCGTAGGACATTGTTGTAGTTGTCTTGATCTTGGTCGTGGTCGTGGTCGTTGTCGTTGTTGGAGTTGATGTTGATGTTGATGTTGATGTTGATGGTGGTGTCTGGGTATTGTGATGAGGTTGAGAAAATTTTCGTTGAAAAAATACGGTTGCTAACACCAATATGCACAAACAACAAGCAACACAACACTAAAATGGATCAGCTAAACTCCCGTGAACAAGCCGAGTTCCAGAAGCTCGTTGAGCAGAAGCAGATGAAGGACTTCATGCGTCTGTACTCCAACCTGGTTGAACGTTGTTTCTCTGATTGCGTCAATGACTTCACCTCGTCCAAGTTGACCAGCAAGGAAGAGACTTGTGTCTTGAAGTGCTCTGAGAAGTTCTTGAAGCACAGCGAACGTGTGGGCCAGAGATTCCAGGAGCAGAATGCCCTTCTGACTCAAAACATGAGAGGTTGAGTCAGCAATTTGGTGATATGGTGATATCTGTACATAGTGATTTTAACTGATACAATAGGTTTAGAAGCTGTAGTGTATTTATTCGATCACATTCAGTACCTCAGCAACATCCAGTATCACCCCACACATCACACAGTTTGCACACATTAGCAGGATCTCTCGTCTCAACTCATCCAGTGTCAGCTTCTCCTGAACAACCCGTTCTTTCAAATCTTCCAACGTTAATGGCACCTTGACCAAACCCTTCAAAGAGTCCTTCAAACTGAAATCAAACACGCCACCTCCTCCCAGTTTCTCCAAAAGTACCAATCCTTCATTACTGGGTTCGACTGTCTGTAAATTACGCACATCAACCATCGCTACATCCTCAGCTTGCTTAGTCTCCCCCTCCCCCTTCTCTTCCTCCACATTCTCTTTCTCCTGCTTCCTCTGTTTCACCAACTTTTCATACTCCGCTTCATCCTCCTCAACTCTCCGCTTGACTAGAGCCTCATACTCGCTGAATCGTACTCTCAGCTTCTCATCAAACTCATCCCTTGTCAGCTTCAACTTGAACTGGTCCTTGTTCTCCAGAATCTTGATCTCTATCCCTTGAAACAACCCCATCAACGCAATGATGACGTCTCTCACCGACACAGACAAGGACGGCCCGGAGTCCACCACGTGCAAGATCGAGGTGGTGGTGGTCGTCGTCGTCGTCGTTGTCGTGTTGATGATTGTGCTTGATGATGAAGAGTCCGATGTAGGATCCGACGACGATGTTAACTGTTGTGGTGTCGGGGACTTGGTCTCGAGAGTCGAACGCAGCAGCGCAATCAGTGGATTCTCATTCATGATGGAGGCCATTTCCTTGAGTGAGATGGTGGTGTCCAGAGAGTTGTGCACCAGTGACCCTACCACCGACAGTACAGCCAGACGGAATGCAGGCAGATCCCCTATTTGCGTGGGCTTGTTGTTCATTGTTGTTGATACGTCAACTTTCATGGTTGATCTGGTGTGTGAATTTTTCTCTTTTGTCTCTTTTTGCGCGTCGTCCTATCAATAAACAACAACTATTAACAACCAGTACAGAAATGAAACTTCCTGAGCATATTCCCATCCACAGCGAGGCTGCTCGCGCCTATGAATCCCTCCAGCCACCTAGTTCCAGTGAGATGGACTCCACTGACATTCTTGACGCGGCTTCACAGTACCTGGACAGCATCATCCCTCACACAGACGACGCCGCACCAACAATGCTCCAGAACTTGATAGCGGCATATGAAAACCTGCTGGCATCACAGACAGATAACGCACTCTTCATTCGCCAGTTCAACGAATCCAAAACCCAGATCAGAACCATTTCTCGTCAAAGACCACAAATCACCGTCTCTAACTTGTCAAACTTTGACATGTCAATCCCACAGCTCAGTGATTTGATCCAGAAAGAAATCCCACAACCGCGTCGGCTTGCCAATTCTGAGCTCAAGTTTTTGAAGAACGCTCTTTTCATCCTGGAAAATCCAACTGCCCCACTTCCTGAAGATGAGGAAGCTGGTGATGATGATGACTTGGAGATTGCTGGTGGTGTCGTAGACTTAAAATGTCCAATCACTTTGCAGTACTTCAAGGACCCCTGGATCAGTAAGACTTGTGGGCACACTTTTGACAAGGAGGCCATCAGGCAGACGTTTGGTATGAGTGGTGGAGACTGTCCTGTGCCTGGCTGTCCTTCATTCTTGAGACAAGACCAATTCCAGAAGGATCGTATCATGGAGCTCAGGGTGAAAGTGTGGGAACAGAAAGAGGCCAAGAAGCAAGATAATATGGAGTACGAGAGAGTTTAATTTTCACCCTAGTAGTCCATCATTTAATAATAGTTTGCAAAATACTCACACGATATGCAACCAGGGTATCGTTATGGAAGATAATCCATCCAAACCCAAAGTCTCGAAAGTCAACAAATGTTCCTTAACAAGAGCAGTTTTCTCCAACCCATCCTCTAATTTCAAACGAGTCATTCACTTCAAGTAATCATTTGTATATCCCTCGTAGACGTAACCAATCTCATCCTATCTCTAAACCCCATATCACGCATCTTTATCACCACCAACAGCATGAAACCTCGCAGCATTCCCAGCATTGTGTAAATAAACGAGCGGAATCTCGAATCTCTTCAGCACTGAAACAAGCGAACTAAACCAAGGTGTAGAATCCCTCCCGCCCTCTTTCCCAATTCGTCAATCCGTGTCCAATCAGCGCAGCAGACATATGGTCCCTTAGCGACAAAGAAATGATTGATCAGCATCTGAACACAATCGGCATCCTCCCTCTGTGGTAAAGCAATGTTCCTCTCCAGGTCTCTACAGTTTGGAATTTCGGATGATATCTTCTAAACATCTCGAACTGAGACAAGTACTGATGAACATCACGATAGCAATCATGAGTCTGTCGGCTGAAGGTAATAAAGTAATTAGAAAAAACGCTTGTGAATAACAATTTCTTAGTACCATACCTCAGCATGTTTCTCGTTGAACGATTGGCACCTCCTATGATAATTAATTTCAATCAGGCAAGAGTACTGTGCCGATGGCACAGAATGCACCTCCAGTCTAAAGTAAATCTCCCTGATATCTTGGAACGAGTAGTGCAGATATCCCCGTGATTTCCTTCTCTATCAACTTGATCCATACAAAGGATCTCATCATACATAGCCTATTTTACTTGGAATTGGTTGATCCAGAATTCAACCAATCTCTCTCACTAGTGCCATAGGTGAGGCACGACCCTGGTAATTTTCGTTTAGCGGTAGGAACTCGGTGTGTTCAGGGAATAGTGAAGTGAGGGCATCGGTGATCTGTTGGAGTTGGGTGTTCTGAATGAGGGATCCCACTCATTAGACACCCGATTCTTAATGAGGTATCGAAGGGAATGAATGTGCTCTCATCATCTCCCAGGAAGATTACCCGGCCAAGATTGGTAAACCTGAGGTTCGTGCCCAACAGAGACAATCATCAAAGTTACAGATCTATTGAGTATTTAAGACTGTAATATAGAATACAGATTGTTATTGTAGTTTGTTTCTGTGATTCCAACACCACTTCTTCATCACACACCCCACACCTTCACTGATCGATCCCATCCACAACTCACGATTCGCTCCCCGCTAGAACTCACACCCATAACTTTTCCCTCATGGCCTCTTAACTCCTTCACCCCAGCCCAACTATCACAAGCCCATACTTTCACCGATCCGTCAAACGAGGAAGTCATCAACACGTTATCTGATCCACTAAACTCCAAATTAGACACAACACTCGTATGCGCAGGAATGTCGGCCGTGCACTCTCCCTTCATTCTCAAATCCCACACCTTCACTGCACCATCCGCACCACCGGTCGCGATGTGATATCCATTATTGCGCCAACTGACCCCATAGATTGGCTTCACGTGGCCCTCTAGCGCCATTATGCTCTTCCCTGTTCTCAGATCCCAAATGAGCCCAATGGCATCCAGCCCAGCCGATGCCAAAAGGGATCCATCATCATGGAAACACAGCGTGCGGACCTCCTTGGAGTGTCCCTCCTGAAGGAGCAGTTCTTGGCGTGTCTCTATGTCCCAGAGCCTCCATGTCAAATCATACGAGGCAGAAGCAAGATAGCGTCCCGTAGGATGGAACTGGGACTCAACTATTCTGCCTTGGTGGCCAGAATATGTCGCTATCGGTGCGTTTGATTTTAATGTCGTATCATAGAGCTCAAGTGTGTCACCAGAGGCAATGAAATGAGATGCTCTGTTGGGACTCCAGTCCAACCCACCAATTTTGCCACTTGAGGCAAATGTTTTTAAAATGTTCAGGTCTTTTCCCAAGAGGCTCACTTCACCGGCCCATGATCCAGCCAGTATCTGACCAGTTGTTTGATTGATAGTGACTTTTGACACTGGACGCGTTGAGACAAGCTGCGATCCAGTAAGTTCGAATGGCTTGAATTTAGTGAGCTCCTTCCTGCGTGCCACCAACTGCTCAGTATAATCTCTCATAGCTATCTCTCTCTGTTTCTCCAGTCTTTTTTGTGACCTTGGGAGTGAGAATCCCCTAATGAACTTCCTCGCTTCAAGCAATTCCACTGATGCAGGCGTGTAAAACTCTTCATCTTCATCCTCTTCACCACCAACGCTACCCATCTCAGCATCCTCTTCATATCGGGATGTTAAGTCAACGTTATTTGTCACGACAAACTCCTTTAGCCTCTCCCTTCTGGCAGCATCGTCCTCTCCAAACAGGGTGATCGGTTGTCCAAGCTCTCTCAGAAGTGCCTTGACCTCTTCAGTTGCCGTCGGCACCAAATGCAGTTGTGCCTGGCGTTTCGCCTCAAGTCCAGCCATGAAATCGCCTACAGCGACACCATTGGTCTCATAGTCCGTGTCCTTCCGCAGTTGGTTCAGTTCCATGTTGTAACGCCACCCACCGTTTTGACCATGTTCAACAAACAAAAAAACAAACAAAAACAAAACAAAAAAGAATAATACCACCAAAAATTAAACTGTTTCCCCTCCACCTATGGCCCTCCTCAAAGCCCAGCACATCAAGTACATCGCCTCCCTGGACACAAAATACCAGGATCTGGTCTACTGGCTCACAGAGCACCTGCGAATGAATGGCACCTACTGGGGACTCACCGCTCTCTCCCTGCTTGACGCCACTGATACCTTCAGCAAGGCCGATGTCGTCCAGTTCGTTCTGAGCTGCCTGAATAGCGAAGATGGCGGGTTTGGCTCTTTTCCAAAGCACGACAGTCATTTGCTGAGCACCCTATCTGCGCTTCAAATCTTGCTGATTTACGATTCATTAAATGTGTTATCTCCCAGTCAAAAGGAGAAGCTAGTGGCTTTCATCAAGTCCCAGCAGTTGGACAATGGGGCATTTCAAGGAGACAGATTTGGCGAGGTTGACACGCGGTTTGTATACACTGCAATCCAATCGCTCGCTATCCTCGAGGCATTAGACGACAAGGTCGTTGAAGGTGCCGTGCACTTTGTCGCCAGCTGTGTGAACTATGATGGCGGATATGGTCTCGTGCCAGGTGCCGAGTCACATGCCGCACAGGTGTTTACATGTCTAGGCACACTGGCCATTTTGGGCCGTTTGGACCTTGTGAATGCAGAATTGACTGGTTGGTGGCTGAGTGAGAGACAGCTGGAGAATGGTGGCCTCAATGGACGCCCAGGGAAACTGCCCGATGTGTGCTACAGCTGGTGGGTGTTGTCCTCGCTGGCCATTATTGGAAAGCTGGACTGGATTGACTTTGAAAAATTGAAGGAGTTTATCCTATCGAGTCAGGATGAAATAACTGGTGGGATCAGTGACAGGCCAGACAACCAGGTCGATGTCTTCCACACGTTGTTTGGAATTGCTGGTCTCAGTCTAATGGGGTTCGAGGATCTCGTGGCAGTGGATCCAATCTACTGCTTGCCTACATCTATCAGTGCCAAAATCAAGAGATGGCCATATAATTAAACATACAGTTCCTTGATCTCGGCTCTCTTGGTTGCGAAATTGTACTCCATGTAGTTAAGCTTCCTCTTTTGCAAAAAGGGACCGGGATTCAGACACCGGCATCCATTGTACGTCACATCAAACTGTGGCGATGTTGGATCGCTCAAGACCAGAACATTAGGAATTGGCGACAGTGTCAAGATGTGATCCAGATGCCATGCCACTGGCTTCAAGTTCTTAGTAAAAGGTGCAATATGGCCCTGATCCAAGACAGTCTTCACCACCCTTCGTGCCTCAGAGACTTTCGCTGGCAATGCATCCAATTTGTCGATCTCACTATCGCGTTCCTTCTTCCTCATCTCCTCATGCTTCGGGAAAGAAATAGTATTTCTCGCAAATCGAGCCCCCAAGTCATCCCTCACCAGCACAATCTCCTGGGACAGGTAGACCAAGCGGGCAGGGTTCGAAGCCCACTGTACGTTTCTTGCGACACGGGCCAATCTGGACCCAAACACCTTAGGAATGCTCTGTTGCGGCCAGACACCACCACTCCATAAGTCATCCTGTCCCGGGACAAATATCAGCGCGATATTAGCCGCAATGACTGGGAACTCCTCCAGCAGAGCAGCCAAGGAATTGAAGTGTTGCTTGTACTCTGAAGCATGTTTTGGAGAAGACGCAAATGGTCCATTTAGGACAATTGAGATTGGAATGGCATATTCGTCTTCAGAGAGTCTCACAAACAGTTTCTTCAATGCATCAAAGGTTCTCAAATCATCCAAATGACAGTCGCCTCCCAAAATCACAATCTTATGCTCCAGCTCTGTCTCCAGCAGGCGCAGTCTTCTGCTCAATTCTTTATCAATACGCATGTTGGCATGGATGCCCAAAAAGTCAATATTCCCATTAGCTTCAAGTGTCTCTGTACGGCGTTCTCCTGGTGGATGTGAGATTGAGGAGCAGTAAAAGAGGCCTGCTGAGTAGATTCCATCACAGAGAACAAAGCTTCCAGCCGTGTAAAAACTACCGGAATTCGGCTCAGCCTGGTTTAAATCAAGCTGGATCTTTTCACTGGTGTCTTGTAGCCACCACTCGCCGCTCACAAGCGTGAGCATCCCAAATAGAAGAAATCTCTGGTTGTTGCGTCCTAACAAATTCTTGATACTCGTTATGATGTTCTGCGTAGCAAAGCTAGCCGTTGCATCAAATGTGTTACTTTGGAAATTCTCGTTTCTCAACAGCCTGTCCCTGATGATGTCGTGTCTGTTAGTAAACAGCCTCACATTGGACTCCAAGGTTGACCCCGAAAGTTTGGAATTGGCCGTCTGAGACCGCACATACTGCTTTGTGCGCGAGTCATAGTCAAACAAGGGCTGCTCATGTGCATTGATCAACTGAAAATGTTCCCTCCAATCCATCGTCTCTGTCATCGGTGGAGGTGAAATGCTCGTTGCAGGGGTAGTGGTCACTGGGGCATCTCCATCATCATCCGCCGACATCCCATTCACAATGGTATCTGTGCGTCCAGCCACTTCAGGATTTCTCTCCTCTCCTTCCTCCATGTTGTTAATGAACGTGTCCATCCTCAAGTGTCCTTCACCTGTACTCTGTTGTTGGATACTTCCCAGACGTCCAATCTTAGCCTCAAGGGCCTCCAGTTCTTTGATCACTTCACCCAGTCCCTCACCATCCAAGAACATACCACGCTCTTGCTCCTTCCAAAGTCGAGCCACATCTTCGATGTATGCCTGTGCCCTGACACTTTTCCATTCTGTACCGAATTTGGGCCCAATGTGTTCAGCCAGGAGCGCAAGAGCGTCTGATTTGATGTTGAGGCCGTGCTTTTTGGAGAGAATACGATAGGCTAGGGGTCGAAGATTTGAAGGCTGTAGTCGTATTGGGAGTGTTGATTGTGGCAATGACATTATTGGCCAATTGGTGATGGTTCAGACACACACCTATACTGGTTTTTTGGTACCACAAGTTTAGGTGATGAGATTCCTGGAGGCGCGTCTTTTTCGCGTCTTGGTCGGAATTGAGAAATAGTGACGCCCTCGGATTTGAGAATTCTTCATCGAATGTGGTCAATAACTACTTGGATACAAGTTTGAAAAATCAAAGTTGAATAAGTTATAATTCTGTGAAATCGTGTAGTCGATCGATAACTGTACGATTGTATTTGGATATTTGGAATATGTTAGGATAATATTTGGATAGTATTTCGAATGTATTTGGATTGTTTTTTCGATATCATTTGGATTATATTTGGATAGTATTTGGATTTTCTATGATGTTTATATCCAACATCATAGGGTCTATTTCTATCTCAAGCCCCACGTGCACCCGCACCTTCATACGGAAGACCAATAGGATTCCATCTTATCAAAGGATCCGACCGAGACTGGTCACACTCATGAGTTATTTTCCAATATTGAATGACCTTCTGAGTGAATCATCATTCAATTTCACAAATTCACTCCCCCTTAAGTTTTAACACGTTTAGTGATACTCACTGCTCCTCACTTATTGATACACGCCGATTATTCAATTTGAAAATATGTGACGTCGGATATCCGTCGGAATTTGAAACTAAGGGTCTTTCCGATTGCAATACTCAAGTGTAGAACATGAGACCTTCATTTTCTTAAGATATATGGAAACATGACTATTAGAAGAATTGCTAGAAATACATCGCGATGGTACTAGATGGTGAAGATCCTACTACTTAGAGGGCACAGAATGTATATCTTAATTGATAATTTGTTTATTTCGAGGATGGGAATTTTAACCTTTTCATCCTTTGTCAACTTTCCCCTCCATCAATGATGACGCAATATTGACTTCTGGAAGGCCATGATCCAGTTTAACGAATTATGTCATGGTTTGAAGGTACTTACATAATTTGTGGTTAACTCTTGAAGAGTAAATTTGCGTAACGTTTTACGTCACGGGAAGCCCAGAGTTATTTGACTTTATAATCTGACCTTCCTTATGCCTTATGATTGTGGTGATACATGTGACAAGACCTTCTATTTGGCAGCGGAATGCCATAATAGTAATTTCAATTTGCCAGAATAAGGTATGTTAAGTTAATCATCGCCTGATTGAAGTATCACTTTCATCCGAATTCGCTTTCTTAGTTCGAAAGAGATGAACAAGAAACAGGAACTCTAAATTTGACTCTTGATCATGTGGTTCCAATGAGTTAGTTTGTACAGTCTTCATTAAATCTATAAAGGCTATTTCAAAAAAAGAGCAATGACTGATGATGTCGAGATTGTTTAAACTTTTCAACAGATTTGAAAACTTTCCTTAATTCAAACTATATGTCCTGCTTCCGACCACCCTCAAACTTTATTTCATTGAGACAATGCTTTAGAAACTGTTCATATTCAGATATGAGCTGCTCTTTCAACTTTTTGAGAATAATGGCCAGAATCATTTGGACGTTCTGGGGAATGTTGCCCTGAGTGATTTCTACTGAGATTCATGTTTCATACTGTCAGATTTCTAAATAGTGATGTAGAAAACGTGTATATCAAGATCTGAAATATTGATCTATCTTAACGGGACAATGTCGTTTCGATTGACTTCTGAGACTTTCAATAGGGATGACGGGTGGATTTCTTTGGATCATAGCATTCTCTTAGACGAGGTTCCTCATTTGGGAAATTCTAGAAAATATAATTCTAGAATAATTGTCTAAGAAGATTTACGCTGTACGCTGTAGGGTACCTAACAATATCACACATCACAAATCGCAAATCGCCCGTCACTAAGATTACGAGTTATGTTGCTACCTATTTCTACCATTGTCCCAGAGTCCTGTCAAAACAAAGATCTACAGGCTTGGAGCTGAGACACTTTTTCTGGCTTCTTTTGAAAAGTGGCACACTACATCAAAATGCAAACCAGGAGCGAAGACTGAAGTACCGTAAATATTCCCCAAACGACTGCGAATCTCCCACGGAAGCAGACCTTGACAGGCCATTTCAGGGATAAATTTGAGTTCTGAGCCATGTTCAGATTTCTGGTTTGGACACTTAAAGAACTCCAAAAAAATTGTGTCAAGATCTCAGTGGCACAACCCGATGTCAAAACTTTATTCAAGAGGATAAGTGGCTTTCACTACTAATAAGCAGCACGATTATGGAAAATTTCCACTGTAAATTTCCCAATTCAGACAAATGAGCACCATGTTTAGTGTTGCTATTGGACTTTCCAGAGTCTGGAATCACTTTACACGTCTGAATAGATCACCAAAGTCATGTTGGTTATAAAATGGTCTCCCAAACCGGGACCCTTGGCACTTCATAGCTTCAGATTCTCACCCAAAGATGAAACCACACTCGCTTGTTCATCTAGTGCTCTCTGCACTATTCTTCGTTCCTTTTGCCCAGGCCCAACAGTGGACCTGTTCCCAGCAACAGACTGGTACAGGCCAGACTTGCTCTTACACCATCGATGGTAACACAGTGCAAGTCTTCTCTACCTTCTCTAATTCCAATAGGCCGGGTATCCAGGTTAGAGGTTCGACCACTGGTGGTTCTGGATTCTCTAACTTGAACTTCCCTAGCGGTGCTACCAATATTGTCAATCAGAACTCTCAATTGCAACTAACTTATTTTCGTTTGATTCCCCTGTTACTGTTGGGGTAGATGCAAATACTGGTGCTGATGATCAAATGACTGTTGTGGTTGAGGCTGCTAACCAACCTGGTGCACTAAACTTTCACAGAAGATGCACCATTACTTGCACTAGAGGACGTCCTTCATCATCTTCCAGTTCCCAGTCAGATTCTTCTAGCTCACACTCGGTTTCATCTAGCTCTCAGCCAATTTCGAGCTCTAGCTCTTCCCACTCTAGGCAGCCAAGTTCCACCTCTAGTTCAGATTCGAGCTCCAGCTCTCACTCTAGAGAGTCTAGTTCACACTCCCGCTCTCACTCTAGAGAGTCTAGTTCACACTCCCGCTCCAGGAGTGAGTCCATCACTTACTCTGCCTCCTCTTCTTCTTCTGCCTCTCTGTCCAAGTCTTCTTCCCAATCCCAGTCTCACTCTAAGCCGCCTCACTCTTCCACCAACCTCACGTTCACCAAGCCATCTCACAGGTTTACCAAGCCACCCCACACCTTGACTAATATCACATTCACCAAGCCTACTCATACATTCACTAAACCTCCTCATATCGTCACACTATTACTAAGCCTGCCCACACCTTCCTTACCCCAACCACTATCTTTGAGCAGAAGACCATCATCAAGCCACAAACCGCCGCTGTAACTGACAAGTTCAAGGCTGTCCATTCTATTACCCTGGAGAAGCCAGCGGAGACGATTACTAAGTCCAAGGAACGTGGGGCTGTGGAGACAGAGTTCATCACGTTGATTTGTACCACCGACACTGAAGGATTGTTGACCACCAAGACTCTTACTTCAAAGATTGTTGTTGAGACAGAAACCAAGGAGAATGTTGCTGTTGAGATTACCAAGACTGTTCCTATTGAAACTGAGGCTATTGCTCAAACACAAAGGGCTACTCCTCCAGCTCCAGGCCCCCCAGAATCCTCCTCAACCTTGCACCCTGGCTACTCCAGGTACTCCAGGTGCTCCAGGAACCCCTACTCTCCCAGCATCTACCTTTGTTGTCACTCAGACCAACATTGATGGTGCCACCAGCCTAGCCACTGTTACGATTGGTGCTGAGACTCCTGGGGTTCCAAGCACTTATATTCAGTCTTTGAGTGGTCTTCTTTCTTTTATCTGTGTATTCTGACCCATTTGTTCTCCCACAACTTTGCTTCGTTCATGGTTTGGTCCATTAGATCGTGATTCTTGGATTAAATATATGCCCACATTCCTTTCAACTTGTAGGAAGAGAAAAACTGCCTATAAAACTACTTGCATCTTAGGCTTGTCTGTCTTTGATGTATAAAATCTCACTGGGAAAACTCATCCACACCTCTCAGGTACTCATACACAAATGCCACCAGAGCCAGCTGATTGTCCACCGTCGTATGTTCATTGACACTATGTGTGCCTCCATCCAAGATTCCATTCAATGTGGAGAGTCTGTAACGATAGATGTTATCAGTGAGATCCCAGTACTTGCTTGTATCTGTGTTTCCCGTATTCAAGTTCCCCACAACAACTGCTGGTTCAGCAAGATCTGGGTAAATGTAGTCTTCGATGATATGCTTGATTGTCCCAGCGAAGATCTCCCAAGTACGACCTTTAGTTGGTGTCACTGGAGCTGGATCCAGGAATCCCTCAATACTGACATTGAAGTAACCTGCACTTGTGGCTGGTATGATCTCACTGTCCCCATTGAATAGCCCCAAGTTGAATCTTTTGGCAACAACCTCGATATCGTTTACGATCTTGTCCACAGTTACAGACACGGAGGACTCAACAGATATACGGTGATTAGTGGTGACCTCTGTGTACTCAGGTAGTGCATTCGCCTTGACCCCACCAGAAATGACATCAATGGCTTGTGTCGTACGAATGAGGTACTTGTATGCCTTGATGCCATTGAGGTACTCTAAAACCTTAGAATTTGCCACCTTATCGTACAAAGCTCTGAAGATGTTATTCTTCATTTCACTATCGAACTCATCAGAGTGAGCAGCAACACACTGAAGGAATTCCAAGGTTGGATTTAAACGAGTAAGGACTGGATCAAATGGGTTGGCCTCGATCTGATTAATCAATTGTGAAACAATACCAATATTAGTGTGGTCTGGAGGGACAGAGGAGTGACCACCTGGTGTTGTCAAGGATATCTTTAAGTTGAGTGACCCTTTTTCTCCCACTGATGGCAAAGCAAAGACTCGATTGCCAACCGTGGAAATAGCACTCCCACCTTCATCAATCATGGCATAGATTCCATTTGAGCCATAGCGATTCTTTAGTAATTGGGAGATAGATGTAGCACCAAAAGCGCCGCCGACCTCTTCATCAAACCCATAGCCAATGATAACTGTCCGCTTTGGTCTGAATCCATCCTGTATCAATTTCTCCACTCCATGAAGGGTGGCAATGACCAAACTCTTGCAATCAGATGAACCACGCCCCCAAATATTCTTTCCGTCGAAATGGCCACTGAAAGGTGGATATATCCACTTAGTCTCAGTTTCTGGATCCACTGGAACAACATCAATATGTCCCGTGAGGAACAATGGCTTGAGTGATGCGTCACTACCTTCCCATGTGTAAAGAAGACCATACGTGTTGACAGTTTCGAATTGGAGTGTGCTGTACAGAAGTGGAAATTCTTGACTTAGAAAAGTGTGGAATTCGTTAAACCGACTCCAGACTGAGGGATCTTGTTCTGGAGTTGGTGGATTATCTTTGACAACTGTGGGGATTCTGACAGCCTTGGAGAGACGCGCAGCTGCCAGTTTTCTAATGGAAGGATCGTGGAAGATGACATCAACGGTGGTGTTGTCTGTTATGAAGGAATATGGGCGGACAGTGTCACCAATTGGACATATGTCACCAGTGTTGGGAACAAGTATATGCTCATGGAAGGAGAACTGCCAACATGATAAAAACGCAATCAAGAAGAGTGAGGCTGTAGGGGCAATCACTTTGCGTATCAGCCCATAATCATCTGTTCTCATTTGCGAAGGTTTCATAGTGACAATTGGAGTAGAAGAAGCCCCTGAAAGTTTCAACAAAACTGTGGAGACTGTCACTTTCAAAATTATGGCTTCTGGCGTTAAGCCCGAAATCCGAAGTCGATTACACGACCTCTAGATTCGGAATTTTTCGCGACACATTTTTGGGAGCTTTTTGTTTGTTTACTTTTTGAATCTCAAAACAAAATACAACCAAGGTTCCAAGGTTCCAAAGTCCAAAGCCACCAAACACCACACGCGCACTATGTTCGACCATATTGCCAAGCTATGGAACGAAGTTGCATCAGAGGACACGACTGTTAACTTCACACCCTCAACGCGGGAGCCCCGCCGTACCCAGCACTACATTCACCATGATAGAACCTACAATCCAATATCCAGGATCGTGAAACCCTCAACAGCAGAGTCCACACAGAGACGTGGCTCACCACGCATTCTCAAACCTTCTAATGACTCCAAGAAGAACTCGTTCTGGGGATCCATAGGACGGAAGATTGGAACTGAGAAGAACCAGGAGTTGGGGGAGATGAAAAGTTACATGACTGGGATGATTAGAAAAAGACCAAGGGAGGCATCATTAACTGAAAGACCATTTGAAAAGAATTTGTCATCATTAACACAACCAAGAACGTTGGGAGAACTAAGGAGAAGAGCCCAGATCATCGAAGATCGTGCAAACAGATTCACACAGGAGTCTCCACAGCACAAACGTGTCAAGAGGCTACAAAGAAGTGACTTGAATTCGAGCAGGAGTTTTGACGACAGTTTATCCAATGTGGTTAAAAGAGAACAACAACTTCAACCCCCGCACAACATTGTCCCAAGAGGCGAGACTAAGAGCTTCACCAACAAACCGCTTAGATACAGTGAGCTACCCTCATCACCATTCCTTCCGCTGAAGATACCAGCAAAGTCTACAGAATCCTTGGATAAAGAGGATGGAAAACCTGATGACTCGCTGGAGAAAATCAAGAAGCTCAGTGCCAAAGTGGACTTCTTGGAGACCACTATTCAGTCATTACGGGACGAGTTAAGATTAACGAATGAGAGATCTTTGCAATTGGAACAATCATTCAGACTAAGTGATAGATCTCTACAAACTCCGATCAAATCTCCAGAGCAAGAACCAATTGACGAAGGAACGTTATCGCCAGTTAAGGTGGACCTGAACAAATTCAAGCTCATCAGATGAGCTATTTTACGGTTTCGAAAGGTAAATAGCGGACAACCATAAAACGAAATCTTTCGTAGCATTCATTTTCAAACACGGAATGTGTTCCAGTATCGATGTTTCCATGTAAAATTAGGATGTTCGCTGTCCTAACTTCTTATTCCGAGGCTACTATTCCGAGGAAGTTTCTTTTTCCTGAAGAAAAAGATCCCTGAATTCAATCAAAACTTCAAAACAAACCTCTGATAACTTCAAGAACCACAATCCTACTACATCCCTAAACACTGAACAGCATATCACACAGTATCATCAGACAATGTCCACAGGAGACTTTCTTAACAAGGGCATAGAGCTCGTACAGAAGGCCATTGAAGCCGACAATGCCACGCGATACGATGAGGCCTACGGCCTCTACTACAACGGCCTAGACTACCTCATGCTGGCGATAAAGTACGAGAAGAACCCACGCTCGAAGGAGCTCATCCGCACCAAGTTCACTGAGTATCTCTCACGTGCTGAACAACTGAAGGAGCATCTTGATAAGAAGGAGAAGGAGGTGAGTAACAATGGGTCCAACGGCGCCACCAAGAAGAAGAGCCCTGGTAGTAGTGGGTCCAATGACGACGAGGACGATTCAGAGACTAAGAAGCTGAGGGGTGCACTGTCGGGGGCCATACTTTCTGAGAAGCCAAATGTGAAGTGGGAGGATATTGCGGGGCTCGAGTTGGCGAAGGAGGCGTTGAAGGAAGCTGTCATCCTGCCTGTGAAGTTCCCTCACTTGTTCACAGGAAAGAGAAAGCCATTATCTGGTATCCTTCTGTATGGACCTCCTGGTACAGGTAAGTCTTACCTTGCAAAGGCTGTTGCCACTGAGGCGAACTCTACTTTTTTCAGCGTGTCGTCATCTGACCTGGTGTCGAAGTGGATGGGTGAATCTGAGAGATTAGTGAAGCAGCTCTTCAACATGGCGCGTGAGAATAAGCCCTCCATCATCTTCATCGATGAGGTGGATGCCCTGTGTGGTCCACGTGGTGAAGGTGAGAGTGAGGCCTCGAGGCGTATCAAGACTGAGTTGCTTGTGCAGATGAATGGTGTCGGAAACGATGCCAGTGGTGTGCTTGTGCTTGGTGCCACTAATATTCCATGGCAGCTTGATGCGGCTATCAGACGTCGTTTCGAGAAGAGAATCTACATTGCACTACCTGATGCCAATGCCAGAACCAAGATGTTTGAGCTCAATGTGGGCTCAACCCCTTGTGAATTGACGGCGAAGGATTACAAACTTCTGGGTGATATGACTGAGGGATATTCTGGTGCTGATGTTGCTGTTGTAGTGAAGGATGCGCTGATGCAGCCAATTAGAAAGATTCAATCAGCGACGCATTTCCAGAGATTGGATTCTGGTAAACTGACACCGTGCTCACCAGGTGCGGAGGGTGCGATTGAGATGAATTGGATGAACATTGAGGCAGATGAATTACAAGAACCACAGTTAACGCTGAAGGATTTTATCAAGGCTATTAAGACGTCGAGACCAACCGTAAACGAAGCCGATTTACAGAAACAGGAGGACTTTACCAATGATTTTGGTCAAGAGGGTAACTGACTGTTTTCAGATGATCAAATAAATCTACTCTAGATTATTAATATGTAGCTTTATCCGGAAAGCTATCATGATCACTATACAGTACAAGATCTACAACGAAGTTCTAAAAGTATGTATATTGGACCATTGTACTAGTGAATGGTTTTAAAGTATGTAATAATAATAGTGATCATAGAGCCAGCGAAGGGTGTAATTCCAACTCACGGCAGAGAGCAACTCATGCGAGTTACTGTATAGAAGGCAAGTCACAAGCTCACTTAGATGGGGAGGTAACCAACCCCAAAACGGCTGAAAAGACAGCAAAATAGCCTCACCATCGACTTCACCATCTTGACCTTTAACAATTGGCTCAGAGGAGATTCTGTAGGAAGAACCACTCTCAATGGAGGACAAGTAATCCTCGAAAGATTGACTGTAATCGTCTTCAATGTAAAACACGGAACTGTTGGAGTCATCAACTGGAACAATAATCATCTCGCTTGTGTCGTTGTCGTCGTCCCTTTTCCAGACCTCATGATTCGAAATATCGGGACAGGTTTTGAAGCTGAGGGGAGAAGTTCTCGAAACATGACAGTAATCGTAGGCTCTACCAGAGTTGACAGGACCACCAGTATTGATGCTGTAGTACTGGTTTGGCCCGATGTCAGCATAGCCATTCTCATTACCAGAGCAGTCTGATCTTTCCCACAATGCCATGTATGTGGTGGAGGAATAGGGGGTATTACCAGCCCACTTGAATGAGTGGCGGCCTTCAAGATTTGTGCACGAAATGCCGGATACCTCCATTCCTCCCGCTTCATTGCACCGATCACCTGAGAATGCAATAAAACCTGAATTCACACCTGTGAATGACAAGGCAGAGAACATTGTAAGGGCAGTGGCTGAGAAATGAACTCTACTTATACCTACTTTTGGGGTTCAATCACTCAGCTCTATAAACAAAACTGTGTTATGCATCATGTGTGCTTTAATTCAGTCTGAGAAGTACAGCTGCAGGCTGCAGTCTCACACATGAAGTGTGAGCAGAGACGTGTTTATGAGTCATTTCATGATCATTATGGCCTGTTTAAATGTGTTGACGAGGACTTTTCTTTCATCAAAGAAAAGATGGATGGGTGTATTTATCGTGCTATAGTATTACCTTTAGCGTGCTGGAATTGATATATATATTGAACTGCAAACAAGACCAAACGAAGTAGTACGGGTTAATGATTGATCTGATCTGAGTTTCACCTTCACAAATGATCGGCGTGCCAGTTACAGCTTCGAAGTTTGGTATAGTACTTCGCAGTATCAAACCTGACGCATGTATGCTGCTAGGAGTAGGGAAACTAAGAATAATACTCGAGCTACGAAACCTGGTCTTGCATGGTCTATACTCTCTTGTAGTTTGTTCTGAGTCAATAGTACTTGTACTGTTCAGATAGCAATTCAAGATTTACTAAGCTCACTGTTATACCGCCAATAATGTTTCAAGCTGCCTCTACTAGCGAGACTAGATTAACCTTGAGAGGCAGTGATCTACTACGTAGTTTTTAGCTGCCAACGACTAGTATTACACATGTGTGTTAACTGTCAACTGTCAAGCTTTCTGAAAATGGGTGTTTGAAGAGATCCAAAATTGATCGTTGATCATTTTTGGGGATGATATCTATGATCTGCTATTATTTTGTGAGATCTTTGCTTGCAATCTGACTGGCGAAGATCATGCAATGCCCGTTTGGGGATTTACAGAGGAAAGTTCAGAGACAGTTGCTTGAATGGGTGATTACTCTATTGAGTAAGTGATTGTTGTGAGTACTCTATTTGATAAGTACAGCAAGTCTACAGTTCTATCAGGCGATGATAAAATTGGCAATGATGTAGTAAGATATAGGGAATTGGTTACTGCTTTACTATTTAAACATAAGCGATTTGCTGTACTTATAGATCTAGTTACGTACCAATTCATTTGTGTTGAACTCTACTGCTACTGTACAGAGCACACACAAACTGCAACTCGACTCAAAGAACCTGCATATGCTGCGCAGTCCCCTGTAGGACCAGGGCCAGCTGCCTCGGACAGTTTTAGCCAATAATGTGTCTTTTTTTCAAGGAACAGACAGATTTAGTCCGCGGGTTCAAAGATCACGATACTTGCAGGTTGCTATCTGGGATACTATATACTATTTAGCTGCACCTCTGACAATTTAAAAGGGTCTTGAGAAAGGTCTCATTGGAGTGGCTTGGTTGTAGTGCCATGCAGCGCTCCAGCGATCGCCAGGATGAACTTGAGAGAATTTGCGCAATGGACTGGGGCTACTTACAGCTCAAACTATAGTGTGTGAGGTGGGTGTGTATTCACCACATTACACACACACCAAGTGAACTTGTTGCTTAAATATTAAACTGCGATTCCACTTGTATGCAAACTCTCAGCAATTCAGAATTCAGAACGCCGATCATCAATCATGAGGTGACCAGTGAACTTTGAAGGGTGCGTTCTGGATTTTGAAAAAAGTTAACTCCATTCCCAAGGTAATTTAGAGGGTGCTGTTATAATGAGAAAAACTCGCCTGTGAACTTTGAGGCACATGAGGGCCGAGGTACGAGCGTCGAGCGTTACAAACTATCATAGTTGTCAAGTGAGAACTGGCTTTGAGTTAAGATTTCATTTGATGCGGCTGGCAATCAAGACACGAAGACAGGCAATAATACTTAGAATTTCTGGAGGACTTAACAAGTAGAGCTAGATCTAGCTTTGATTTAGATTAAGTACGTATGTAGCGTGCATATATTACCATGCGCTGGCAGTAGACATGGCACTTTCCCCAAATTTTTGTATTCGTGATCCGTAGGTTGACGGATCAGTCAAAACCAAGGATATCCGTATCCACATCCGTCACGTGTCCCAAAGTGGAAAATTTCCTGATTTGGTACAATTAGATATTCAGTTAAATCTAAAGCAGGACGCGTTCTGGCTTCTAACGTTCTTCAAATATTTTCATATCAT
>JAJMLD010000127.1:0-22460 GCA_030569515.1 Barnettozyma vustinii | reverse complement strand
AAAAGGACATGACATCTCTTCTGCAACGAAACGCGTAAAGAACCCAAAACGCGTGAAATAAGAAAACAGAGAATATATTCCAGATTGGGACTATTTCCCATTGTAGAAAAACGGATAGGATACGGATATTGAACTGACTATCCGTTATCCGTAAAATCCGGATACGGATAATGAAATTTCAGAAATCTGCCATGTCTATAATACACTATACTATGGGTACACTTTACCTCCCAAAACAAGATAATTCTGGAAATACTGACACATTTATCTAAAGTATAAATTATAATACAATCTCGATACTGCAATTAGAAAGCTGCTAAAACTCACATAGCTCCCTATCAGTACATTCGTCATCGTCATCAAAAGATTCATCAGCATAGTATCCTTCTTCAGATAGCTCTACCAGTTCAGGCCCAACCTTCAATGTTGCTTCTCTGTAAAAGTGCATCACTATCTTTACAGTCTCTTCAAGTGTTTTTGCTGAGATCCTCTTTAAATCAGATCTTGACACTGTACGGCCAAAATAACCAGCCTGGAGAAGTTTCAATTTAAAATAAGCAAATGACCTCTTCTGTTCAATATCAGTGGCCCACATCGAAAAAAGCTTCAGATTCATGATATTCACCATGACTTCGACCCCAAGGCTCTTTCTTCTGACTTGATACACATTGCGTGCCAAAGAAAAAAGACGTTCAACATCAACAGAGCTGATCGGTATAGCCAGGTAGTCAAGTGCTACTTCCGATAGCAGTGGAAAAGCAGACGCTTGTTCTTGCCAAAAATCCATAGGGTCCATGCTTTTGAACTCAGTCATATCCGCCTTAAGGTATCGTTCAAATTCCTCTCCGACCTTGTCAATCATAATGGAAACAACTTTGGCCTTGACTTTGGTTTCATTGATAATTCTAGTCTCATGGTCAACCAACTCATTGTATAGGTCCATGTCAGCACTCTCATTGTCACATTTTCCACCAACAGTCGAACTTTCGGGGCCAAGAAGGTTGTACAACTGGAGATCTCCAGATTCCTCTCCAGAGTCTTCTTCAGAGTCCATGTTTAACCAGTCAAGTGTAGCCTTATGGGTACCAAGCCTTGGTTCAGATGACTCTCTGCTCTTCAGGACATCTTCTTGGACATGACCGGCAGGTGTTACTGAGACAGCTCCTCTGTTCCCTAAACGAACAATACATGTTTGTAACCCCTTCAAGACACTCTCCCTTTCATCATGTCCACATTTAGCTGTCAGTGAAAGATCTTTGGCAACTTTTTCAATGAGGGAATCCAGAATGACTTTCTTTTTAGGAAAAATATGATTTATTTGTTGCTTTTTTGATGTTCCAGTGATGATTGGATATCAATGGCTTTCTTAAGCATATCTGAGGTTCCCAGATGTAGATCAAACCCCAAGATGGAGTGCTGCGCCAAAAAGGACTCTTTCTCGATTGTTTTAAGAGGAAGGTTCTCACCAGTAATGAAACACATGATCTGAAAAAGTATTAGCATTCTCATTAGTTGCATTTCGGAGTGCTTCCTCAACAAGTTCCTGTCTCTGGTTCTCTGTTTTAGCAGACTTGATTCTCTTTTTTAATGGAACATTTGCTATGTTGTAGGCCTCGATTGTCTGTGAAATTTGAGGATGATGGATCTGGAAGTGTCTCAAAACTTTAGAGCCTTCCCCCTGTAGCCCTGAGAGTGTGTAATCGAGTTCATCACAGTGTTTGCAAGTGATCTGGTAATCGAACTGGCGCCCTCCAAATGTAGAGATGCTTTCATCAATCTTAGTGATTTCACAAAATTGCCAGTAAGGTGCGCCAAAGTCATGTGTTTTCAACTGATCATAAGCAGACTTTTTATGATTCTTGGTCATTGGCTCACCATCACACAATGGTTCAGTCTCTGGCCTGAGTGCTCATCAGTTGTGCAGAAATATCAGTATCTGTTGTAGATGTCGTATCTCCAACGCATCGATTTCTTTTTCGCGGGTGTTTACACTATGAATCATTATTACCACCTTTGATTACCGTATTATTACCACTTGGTAATACGGTGGTAATAGGGCGAAATTGGTCATAAGTGGTAATACCGTATTACCGGTAATCGGTAATCCGGGAAATTTTATTACCCTCGGTGCTCTACTCATCAGTTTTTTTGAAATGTTTTTTGGGTTCAATTTGAGCCAATCAAATCCAAGGCTTTTTTATATAGAAATTTCAATAAAAGCCGAATAAAAGCGAATATCTGTTTTAGCCCTTTCTAAATATAACTATTTGATACAAAGGATCTACTCTACACTAGGTTGCATGCCTCTATTTGCATGCATATGTCTACATTGGTTCGGGCACATCTGTCGTTCAGAAAGTCACGTGATTAATATGAAAAGCTGTCACGTGATTCCACAACTAGCTGACTCATGAATGACTAATGAAAAAAATGTCGGCAATTTTTTTGATTTTCTCCGGTCTATGTGTATAAGCAGCTCGTAGTCTGATATATATAAGTTTTAATAATAATAATAATTATCTCGACAGCGACGGATCAAGTTCTAGTATGTGCGGATAAGAGGCCATTATTCGTGAATCGTTATATTCACGGATCAATCGGTACCATGTCTACTAAGATATACAGGTTCCTGAAAGATACTGGTATTATCACTGGCTAGCTTGTACTGACTATCCTGAAGCATGTAGTATTCAGTTTCGTAGGACGTCAATGCAAGGTGCCATATCACTGCACGGCGTAAATTATAGGTGGAATGAGGGATGGCTTACAAATCGTAAATTGTTAGCTTCTGATGTTTTTTTTTGTAGACCCGTTTTCTTTACGGAATGTGAGTGTGGGAAGTGGGGAAACAGTGTCACGAAGTTGTGTAATATTGGAAAACAATTTAGAAGCACTAAAGTAGACCAATACAAAAAGAATAGAGAAGCACTAAAGTAGATGATTGCACTGCCGTTGCTCGGCACAAGAATTTCCAAGGCTAGTGTTTTATGTGCAACCCTGGCAACCGCAAAAAACAATTAGTAATTCATGGCTTACACTGGGTTACAATGATTATGCTAACTACTATGCACCCTCAAATCCCGTGAAGCTATTTAAACAGTCACAAATGTCCAACTTCACATCATTTTGCGAAGAAAAAACCGTCACTTACATATATCAAGATGCCATTTAAGACAGGATTTAACCCAGTTGCTCTCCAAGATACCGAAGTTTTCAAATCAGTGCAACTTGGTACCAATAAACTAAAACACAAAGTTGCTTTGGCTCCACTAACCAGATTTAGATGTTACGACAATGTCCCAACTCAAACCAAGTTAATGGCAGAGTACTACTCCCAAAGAGCTACTGAAGGCGGTTTGCTAATCACCGAAGGTGTCTTTATCTCACCAGAAGCCAGTGGTTACAACCCAGCCCCAGGTATCTGGACCAACGAGATGGTTGATAAGTGGACCGAGATTATTGGTGAAGTGAAGAATAGGAAGAAGGCTGTTATATTCATGCAGTTATGGAACTTGGGTAGACAGGCATTTCCAGCATCTTTGGCAGATAAGGGTTTGCCATTCATCTCTGCTTCTGATGTTTACATGGATGATGCTTCTGAGCAGGAGGCTAAGGAGTGCGGCAACCTTCTTAGAAGCTTGACTGTTGAAGAGATCAAGGAGCACACCGCTGCTTATGTTCAAGCCGCCAAGAACGCTATCAAGGCCGGTGCCGATGGTGTTGAAATTCATAGCGCCAACGGTTACTTGCTAAACCAGTTCATTGACCCAAAATCTAACAAGAGAACTGATAAATACGGTGGTTCCATTGAAAACAGAGTCCGTTTCACCCTTGAGGTTCTTGATGCCGTCATTGAGGCTGTTGGTGCCGAGAAGGTCGGTATCAGATTCTCCCCATTCGGTACTTTTGGTGATATGAGTGGTGTTGAGGACCCAACTTTGCTTTCTACTTATACCTACCTCTATGGGGAGTTGGAAAAGAGAAAGATTGCTGGCAAGGAGATTGCCTACATCCATCTTGTCGAGCCACGTGCCACGTTATTCTTCAAGGAAGTTGAGGATGTTGTCGTTAAAACCTCCAACAATGTCATTTACTCTATCTGGAATGGTACGATCATCAAGGCCGGTTCTTATGCCCTAAACCCAGAAGCCGCTATTGAGGATGCTAAGAAGCCAAGAACTATTTTGGCTTATGGTCGTTTCTTTATTTCTAACCCTGATTTAGTTGACAGACTAGCTAAGGGTTTACCATTGAACTCTTATGTTAGAGAGACTTTCTATGATGAGACTAGTCATGGTTACACCGACTACCCAACTTATGAGGAAGCTTTGAAGGATCCAAAGTTTTTGGAGGAAGAAGTCAATGACTCTGGTGAGTGGTCTTACAACGCTGCTTCTAAGCGCTAATTTATAGACTTTTTGGAGTGATATTATAGAGTTTGCCTCACCGATTGTAGTCTCTGAAAGCATGCGATCATCTCTGATCATTAGCACCGACCTATCTTGCTGTGTTGCATCCTTAATAACTTCAGAGACCCCTTCATACTGGCGCTGGAGTCTTTACTTGGGTGTTAGCCTCCATTGCAATAAACAAGGCAATCGTCCTGAACACTGAAAATTGTTACACACAAGGAAATCATTAGGAGCCGGGATTTGTGAAGTTAGAGAGCTTCAAGTCCAAATTGGCTCATTATCAAGCAGGAAACCATGTCTACTGTGCCAAGAAATGTTGGTGAACTTTGTGTCTGACATCTTCTGAACTAATAGCTGAGTCTCCAAGATTCTCACTCAAGAAGCTCCTAGAGGGTCTCGTATTGACAAGCATAACTACTCTCCAGGTGGCTGTGAAGCTTATCTGATCTCTCTTCAAATAGAGGTCATCAATGCCAAAATCCATCGCATCACTACGCACACTATATGACACGCACAAGGATTGAATCAGATAAACAACTATAGAGAAAGAAGATCATGCTTACGGCGTATCAAAGCTCCAGGGGCTCTCTCTTCATAGAGAATCCTCACAGTGATGAGACCTCAAGTAAGCACAGCATCGTATGTGGTAATTGGCCCAAGGAAGCTGTGTAACTCAACAATCCTATCAAAGCGACACCACTCATCGTCTTCTGCTCTCTCTTAATCTTTGTGTGCACGCTGCTGCTTTGCCGTCTGTCTCCTTAAAGACCTATTGATCACTAGTACCATCCACAGTCCGAAGATGGTCCAGGTAATCTTCTGGTTGAGTACCTTCGCCAATGTTGTCCATCAGCAGGATCACAGTTGTATGGGGTTGACATCTACTACCTCTACGAGAAATTCTTCCCCCATGCCACTCTTAAAGAGATGACTCCGTATATCTTCCCCAAGTTCGCGGTGAGCCCCACATTCCTTGACTTTTTCCTTCTCATGATGTAGTGTGTTTTGTACAGAGTCATGCTGACTCCGCTTGTTCTTATCCAGGACCACCCTTTTCGATATATAATCACTGCGCCAACTCTGCTGATTGAGAATTTTTAGTTAGATAATGCAGGTCGTATATGCGTCTCTTCGCATAAATGCCCCTTTCTTATTTCAACTATAGAAAAATCCTAATGAACTTTTCTCTCCATCCTGAATTCCTGGAATATGTACCAAAAAAAAAAGATCCGAAAAATGTGTTGAACAATTTGGTCCGTGAAAATGCAGCCTGTTGCATCTTTTCTGTAGCCATAGAAAGGGGTCGTCAAAACGTCTGCCAAAACGGGTGCCAAAACAGGTGCGAAAACGGTTTCGTTGTACATATGTAACATATCTGTTGGATCAGGGTCCAGGCATGGTCAAACAAACTTGCAGGAGTAAACCACCAATCACGACCTCCAACAAAGAATCTTAGATAGCATGCAAAGCCTGGCCATTAGCTCAAGAGTCAAGTATCAACTGTATAACAGTTAACTAACTAATAACTATTAATAAATCTTCAAGTTCCAACTCTAGACCCATCACTATCCTTGAATGGTTTTTCACAGTTCAATACCGCTCTGACCATGTTGTCTTACCTGGTCCATGTACTTAGGTCCCTGAATATCAAGGCCGGGCCGATATCAGCTGCAGATCCTAGACACCTTAACTTATCCTTCTGCGGCCTACCTATTCATCATATCGATCTATTGTTAGTTCATTATCCATCGCTCTATACTTCATGACTACAACAATGCACATCAAGATATAAAAATTGAAGCAGCTCCCGTTTCATCTCAACGTACAGGTAGCACTTCTTGATCAATAGAGTTTGACCAAGCTGCTCAAAGTAGCCACAATTTCCTTAGCCGATGCCTGCTACGATCTACGAAGTTTCGTTGTAGTAGTCTAGATATCCCTTGGGTCAATGCTTGAGGCTATAGGATTTCTCTTGGGGCAGGTTGGTCAACGTCCTCCATTTCAAACTTGTTGGCATTCACACTCTGAACTGGTCGCTGCACAAGAACAAGCCACGCTCTGTTGAGTGAGTACCCAGTCACCGCGTTGGTTCTCCAGAGGCTCTTGGAGTTGCTCTTTTTAACAACTCGCACCACACCTAGAGAATACCACACACTGGAGCAAACAAAGAGGACAAAGAGGAAGACGCTCAAGCCGAAGGCAGCCTGTCCGGCATGGCACGCGTGCATTGGTCTGGTGCTGTAAGTCTTAGTTTCCCAGTTGTATACGCCGGGGTTGCACATGAAGCTCGGATTGAGGCCATCCAGACCTGCCCCAAGACTCACCATAGCACATATCCAGAAGAAAACAGTCAACAGTTCGAGAATCAAGAGCCCACCAGGGATGAGAAGTGTACCGTTCCGGTAAAGTGATAGGCCGAAGATGACAAGGAGGTAAATGAGGCAGAAGACAGACACAAAAATGGTGTACTTTAGACCTAGGTCGTTGCTTTGATCAGGGTGCTCCAGGATGTAGGCGACCGTGCCAAGTGTGGCAGTAGTGCTAATAGCTTGGATGGCGCGCAGAACGACGCTGAGGATTATCTCCACAGCCATGTCAGTGTATAGGGTGTGTTGTTGTTATTGATTAGGCAGCATCATCCTGATCTGGAGAAAGCTGGGCCTTATTTATGGATTTCCCAGTTGGGCCTATTTTCTGAGATCTCTGCGGGGACGCGGCATGCCGCAGTAAAGTTCTGACCAGATCCTGCATGTGTAAGTTTCAGCACACGTCAATCTCCCGCGGTATAAAAATAGCTATTCTTCCTTTCCTTCCTTCGTTCACCCACATTGAACAACCAGTGACCACCAGCTTCAGCACAATCGACAATGGCCAACGTGAAACTTGCCCTTTGTGGTGCCTTTATCAGGCTTCTACAGACCGTCTTCTCCATCCTGATCCTCTGTCTGGAGCCTTATGTTCTGCTTGAGTATGACAATGATGTTAGCTTCAAGTACATCCTCTATTGTGCCGTGATCTCCACCACGTATTTACTTGTGTTCTTTGCTTTGTCGCTTTATAGACCTGCCTACCTGTCCACTGGAATTATCCAGGGCGTGGAGATCTTGCAGGCTATCCTCTGGGTGACTGTATTTGCCAACGTTGTCCATTGGAGGATCCATGATGATCCATGTCCTACTGGGTATCTTGACTTCTATAGACAGGTCTTGATCAAGTATACTTTCAAGGATATAGCACCCTGTATCGTTTCCAGGCTTGTGGTGACATTCGGATTCCTCTGTTTCTTCCTCTTCCTGGTGTCTAGCGTTCTATTTGGATTGATGGTGGTGCGGGTTGATATCCAGCAAGGTCAGAAGAGAAAGCTGTGGCTACTGAAGGACAACCAACGGTACTGGTTAATGTGGCTCTGCTTTGCCAGGGGCCCTTTGAAGGAGGGCTACAATGCTTTGAGGAAGGAGGAGCAAGAAGAAGCGGAACATGTATAGTGCCAGTAATCTACCACCTGTGATAAAATTATGATTGATCAATGAATACGTGTAGCTTCCAGATCGGGCTTAGATGGGGTAGTTCCGATCGCCCAACGGGGGCAGCGGGCCCTAGACGATCCCGGTGCCACGCGTTAGCTGGGTTGAGGAACGAGGTGAATATCCATAGGTGCCTCTGGCGTACAGCCTCGGTTGTCTGCGACTGCTGCAGTGACCGTGACCGCATGGCCTAATAGGTACTATGTAAGTATACACTGCATAGTCCAATCAAAGTTGTCAGGTTGTCAGTCATGAGCCTTATGTACACGGTACTGCTTACTTGACAAGAAAGCTGAAACCAGAGTGCATGAACGTTGCATATGCAGACTGGCCACGACCCTGGTCCCCCACGTATTTGTACCATGCATGGAGCCGCAGTACATGTGAGCACTGATCGCGCGCCCCCAAAACAAAAATGCCACACCCTTGACCTTTGATTCTTGTCTGAGAAATGAGTGAGCTCATGGGCTTTCAATCTTTTCTGGCTGGTATCTGAAACTGATGTTGCTGGTTGTAATCTGTGATCCGTATGCAGGACCAGATATATAATCGAGACCCACCACAGATTCACGACTCGCCAGATGGTGACGTGAGGATTTTCTGGAAGGTGAAACAAATAGCATAAGGGCCATGGCCCATTACATCTGTAGTGACACATGAGTCAGTATCACGGCTTCAGCCTCAAGAGTCAAGTTGCAACTTACAAGCTGCAGCCTGCTGCTCGTTAGTGATTTCTGAAACAGTAAACCGTACGTGAAGGACTTAGGACAGTGGCAGATGCATGTTGACGCACCTTGTCAGTCAGTTTGACTGGACGTGCGTATGCGACTGGTGGCCAGGGACGTATATACCACTTCCAGTCAATCAGGATTCAGTATCATATATGCATCGCTTATAGAGCCTTAGTAATATGCAAGGAGTGTGGATCCATGCTTGCACCCATGCAGTAGAGTCAGTGTTGAAGCAACTGCAGCACTATACGCCCTGTCTGCGCACTAGCCCCAGTACTTACATTCCATATAGGTGAGCCGGGAGTCGGGACTCAACAGGCCAGCCACATCCATTTTTCGTCTATATAAAGGCTCCCTCGCCCCCTTCTTTTGAGTGGATGGACTCAGCTCAACAAACACCTCCAATCATGCAACTCTTCCACACGTTTACAAGATACAGTGCCATTGTGGCCAGCTTTGCCTCCGTTGCCACCGCCTTGCCAGTTGCCGACATCTCCTCTCCCCCGGCCTCCACTGCGAACGATGTTCCTGCCTTGAACTCCGAGCTTGTCCTTGTTGACCTAAACCTTGGTCGTGATTTTGGCGTCGATGCCTCCTCTGTCAAGCCAGTCCTCTACGAGCTCATTGGGCCAGCCGATGACCTTCTTTCTGCCTTGGAGAGTTACCGAGTTGCCGTGGAGAAGCAGGATCTCGCCTCCGCCATCATCTCCATCTTCAAGCTGGCTGCCATGAAGACAACCCTAGGAGAACTAGTTAAAGACATCACCGAGGACAAAGTTTTCTACGAGAAGTTCATCAATGACGACCTGGTCCAGGCTGCTGCCTCTCCCACAGAAAGCTCCAATATCAAGAGAGACGTCACCGGTGCTGACGAGTTCCAATCAATCCTATTCAATGCCTTCCTGTCTGCCAACACCACTGATGATGCTTCTCTCACCGGCTCTCTTTCCAAAAGAAGCGGCTGGGACAGCTGGCACCGGAGCACAGACCACAGCATCAGCATCGAAAGTTATTGGGGGCTCCGTGATTGGCTTTTGGGTAATTCAAATGCCTATTCAAACGGAGACACTAAAGACTTGTGCACTGGTGGTAACATAAGAAGCTGTTTGACCTGGAGCGACTACATTGGTAAATTAAGACTGGGTACTGGAGGTGACTGGGTGAACGATGCCGGTCCTTTGTGGGATCATGACCGCAAGTACTCTGCTAAGACAATTGAAAAATTTGATTACCAAAACTACCGAACTTATGTCTGCATCTCTGACAGAATCGAGGGTTGTTGAACAATTGGCACCTTTACTTTTTTTTATATAATTATATCTTGATCAATCTATCTATCCCTATATTTTATATATTGTAGCTGTATACCAGGATCTGCGTGTAGTAGATCGTCTTAATTGGGAGAATTTTAAAGGAAACGGTACGTATCGTTGTAACAAGGTGTTACCCTGTTCTTTACCTAGGTCCCGCCTGACCAACGGCCCATAATATCTGATCCTAAACCACCCATCGTAACTTGACCTCCTACATATTTATCATCGGATTCAACTAGTCGATTATTCATCATCATATACTGTGAAATCGTATAGTCGATCGATCACTGTACGATTGTATTTCGATATTTATATTTGGATAATATTTGGATAATATTTGGATTGTTGTTATAGAGGACACCTTCCTAATCCAGAAGTTTACTCTATTAGGATATTACCTTAGAACTTTACATTGTTTTGTCCCATTATGGCAATTCCAAACTAGATATGAGACAAAACATTACTATATTTACTATATAAGAAGCCATGGACTAGACATGGTACGGATTGATCCGTGAATAACGATTCACGAAAAATGGCCTCGTATCCGCACATAATAGAACTTGATCCGTGGTGATCCGTCGCTGTCGAGATAAATTTTATATTATAAAATATTAAAAAAAATTATATCAGACTACGAGCTGCTTATATATATGTGAAATCGTATAGTGGATCGGATCACTGTACGATTGTATTTGGATATTTATATTTGGATAATATTTGGATAATATTTGGATAATATTTGGATTGTATTTCCGATCTCATTTGGATTATATTTGGATAGTATTTGGATTTCCTATGAGGTTTATATCCAACATCAAGGGTCTATTTCTATCTCAAGCCCCACGTGCACCCGCACCTTCATACGGTAGACCAATAGGATTCCATCCTATCAAAGGATTCGACCGAGGATTCGACCGAGGCTGGACACTCTCTTGAGTTATTTTCCAATATTGAATGACCTTCTAAGCGAATCATCATTCAATTTCACAATATATATATATGTTACATGAATTATAATCATATTATAAAACACTGCTGTTAACAACATAAGTGCCATCGATGCTCTTCTGGAGTCTCCGGGTCCATCTATGCGCCGCACCGTTAATTGTGGCAATAGACGGTTACTCTACGGGTTTCGTTGCACAGGAAAGAGTATCATGGTCTTTTAATACCCTGGTGAACCAACGGAGAAGATCCAACGTGCTATAACACGGTACACGATGGATTTTGATAAACTAGAAGGAAATATCGTGGTAAAAAGTTGACTACGTTGCCTTGAATGATGGCCCAGCTATTGAATCAGTAACAGGGCAGAGAGCATCTGATCTTGTCCAACCCGATGTTGTCCCTCTCAAGGATTCAACTCACTCTGTCTAAGTCCCAATAGACATTGCCGGATCCTACAAGTATAATCCACCTCAACCGGTATTTTGATCCAAGAGTCTGTTGAATCCCAAGCCAGCTCTCAGTCGACAAGTCTGCAAGATCTAGACGCTCTTAATTTGATAATTTCTGGTGAGATCAATGCAGGATCAACCACCGTATCAGAATTAAACAGTCTGGTTCTTTCCTAAAACCACAGACCACGGTGAATATAAGGAGACAAAAGACCAACAGAGTAAAGAAGAACCTTTTGGTCCAGTGTTAGCATAAAGTTAAAAGTGAAGGATTCCTGATTAATCCGCTATTCAATTGAGAAGATGATGATTTGACACAAGAAGGTAATCCAGTTCGAAAATAGCAGAAACCAGCTGCGGCATTAGAGAGCGTCACTGCATTTTTTCTGTTATGTGGGGCAAAAACGTGTGTTAAGGCTGAGAATGACAACAAAAGTAATATCTATCTCCACTAGATGTCAAAACACGTTTTATCTATACCTTTGAATTATTGTGCTCAGCCATTCTATTACTATCCCCTTTGAGCAGCCTGACAAAGCTGTTCTCAATGAAAGTACCCCTACTCACCTCAAAATTGCAGCTGACAATGTGATGGAAGATTATAACACCTGTGATCTTAAAATTTGATCGAACAGTTTTTGGATGACTGAGCCTCGCCTAGAGCCGCCAGGCATCGATGCATCTGAAGGAATAGGCGAGCGCCATTAGAACTTAGTATTTTAAGATGCTCCAGAGTCCAAAATCAGTCATGTGAATAACCAAAGATGTTCTTGTTCTCCCAGATTGTGCTGACTCTTCCTGTGGACTCTACATTGACGGAGCTGTTATTTGGCATTTCAAGAGCCATTCTGACCTACCTAAGACAAAGGTTGTCACCTGACACCATTTAAGGTCTTTAATCTTGTTACAAATCCTTCTCCGCTTGAGAAACAATGCCAACCAAATTAGCCATTAATCATTATGATTGGTACCATTCCATTTACTGACGAGATGTTTGACTATGCTATAATACGGTTTACATTTATATGTGTTTAGGTATGATCCGCAGGTGACCATCGTTTATGTACATCATGGTATAAATTGCGCGTGACACTGATGCGTGTATCAATCGTTCAATTGCTGCTTGTTTGGATGTTCTGTGATTGTTTCAAGACTCTAAAGGGAGTATATGAGTATATGCCTCATCTGAGGCGCGACAACTACTTCTTTTTTGGTGATCGAAAACAAGGGCAATTTTGATAGTGTCGCCCATCAATCTCCGATGGCCGATTAACTCAAATCAATCATCTTATATCTTTATCACTAAACATGAATCATTTCGACATCTACGCATATAAAGATGCCACATTTCCCGTAGGTGCCTGGTGGTACAGATTAACAGGTCATTTTATCATCTTATCAACCTGTTGATCTGCCAAGCGCAAATGTCATACCCAGAGTACTTTGAAGGGCTGGGAGTTCTCGAAGACGTTCAATGGCCCCAGACTACCAGAATCAAGTATGCTCCGAAGGTATTAGGTCCTACTGACATTGATATCAAGGTCGAGTTCTGTGGTGTGTGTGGCTCTGATGTCCATAACTCAGCAGGTCGTTGGGGTGAAACACATTTCCCGATGGTTCCAGGACATGAGATAATCGGTCGTATCGTTCAACTTGGGGCCAACTGTTCCACTGGTTTGAAATTAGGCCAGAGAGTCGGTGTTGGTGCTGTGTCATTGAGTTGTAATAAATGTCATGCTTGCACGACTGGGAACTACGCTTGTTGTCCTGAGTTGGTACTCACTTATAATGGGAAGTACGAGGATGGCTACGTGTCCAAAGGTGGGTTCGCTTCTCATGTGAGAGTAAATGAGAAATACGTCTTTGAAATACCGGACAATATCCCCTCTGAGTTTGCTGGACCTTTGTTATGTGGTGGTATTGCTGCTTTTGCATCATTGCATAAGAATAAGATCGGCAAGGGTTCGAAAATTGGTGTTGTCGGTATTGGTGGTATAGGTCACATGGCTATTCTGTTTGGTAAACTTCTTGGAAGTGAGGTGGTTGCGTTTGAGACTGTTGAATCTAAGAGAAAACCAATTTTGGAGGAACTGAAGGCCAACTGTTTCGTTAATCATTCCAACACATCGATCTGAGCAGAGACTTTGCTGAGTTGGGTGTGGCTTTTGATGTCCAGCCAATTGGTTACGCTTTGGCAGAAGGTACTGATGAACAGAAAGAACCCTTCAGCTCTTATCAGAAGTTTGTCGCGGATAAGGACTTGGCTGGAGCCCTTGAAACGGCTTTTAAGCTGACCGCTCTGATTACAGATGAGACTGAGTTTTTGGATGATATTGTTGGTGACAAGGTTTACTATTCCAAGTTCATCTCAGATTCTATTGTTGGGGCTGCTTTTTCCAAGATTGCGAAGAGAGATACTGATCAAGAAACCCAAGAACCAACAGATTTTCAGGCCATTTTGTTTAGAGCATGAATGCAGAGTCAACTGCACCCTCTGCTCAACGAGATGATGCTGCTTCTGAAACAGGTGGTTCTCTTTGAAGAAGAGGGATAAAGCTGGTGGTTGGAACAGAGACGGCAGTCACACGATCAACAGATCATCTGTCTACTCTTTAAGATCTTACTTGCAAGGTAGCAGTGTCACAAAGTCGCAATCTCCTAGAGACATTTGCATGGGAAGCCCAAGACTTTGTTTGTCGTGGAGCGACACAGTTGATGCCTTTCAATGGAATGGTCTCGGTTTTGCTGTGCTAGACAACGCTGCTTCAGCTAACGTCTGGAACAGCTACAGCGTAAGTTACTCTTCAAAGACAATCAACAGATGGGAAATCAAAGGTAAATATACAAATTGGTGTATCTCCGAAAGACCAGATGGGTACTGATTACATGGATTGACATGTATCAACAAAGAAAAAGCTCTCCTAATCTAGCTATGGCTATTCTATTTTTCTTTACCATTTTAAATTATATATGAACACATATGAATCTGGATACTCTGAAGTTCTTAATAGCTAAATCTAGTATATATTAAGGATCTGAGATCTGAGGTGGTTGCTCCCTCACGTTGTTAAATTCTATACTTGTCACCTAATTACTCTTCAGAGCCAGCATACATTAATGATGTTATGATAATGAGAAGTGGTCAAATACATGGTATGCTCGACAATTTATTGTGAGTTTGTGTATTCATTCAAGCTAAGAAAGACCACCCGGTTCATCTCCCGTCACCGCCGTCTTGGGCTCCTCCATGCACATCGTTGCAGTAACCGTCAATACCCCCATACGTGTTGAAGTACAGTTCGCCGTGGAAGGCTGTACCAGATCCGCTGCCCACCCCAGGAATATCATCGTAATTGGTGGCCTCACCTCTAACAAAGTCCTCTGCTCCAATGCAGTACTTCCAGTCTCTGTTGCTCTGTAGAAAGCTGTTCAGTTCCTCTTCAGTATAGGTGTCGAAGTTGTTTTGCCCACCTTCCTCGTTCTCCCATTTTCTGGCCAAGTCCTGGTTCACATTGTCATAACTGATGGACAACCAATCGACTGCGAACTCTTCTGATCTCTTGGAAAGTCTTGTGCTGTTGCCAATCGTTGGTACACCAGGAGTAGCTTGCAAAATCTTATTCAGCAATCCTCTATGATCTTGATCTTCGCTATAGTGAGAGGCAAAATGGTCCCCAAAAGTGCTATTGAAACTGATGAATTGCAAGGGAACCTGCGCGCCATTCCTCTTCCAGAATCCAACATTGGTATTTGCAACACTTGTACCAACAAGATTCACGGTGATTGGAACCGCACCTGATGCGTCACTCTGAAATGTTTCACCAATAAACTCATGGCTGTAATCAAATTGAACTGTCTGATTTAGAATTTGGTAAGTCTCAAGCCCCGATCTCTTGTGACTCTCAGATCCTCCACTCTTTCCAGCAACAATTCCTGCAGCTATAACAGCAATAGTAGAGATAACTGCCCCTGCAACAGGAGCACAAACACCACCGCTGAATGCGAGACAGATGGCTGCAACCCAATATGGAGTACCATAACCAGCAGCAGCAATGATTAAACCAGCAAGTCCCAGTCCTTCCATTAATGACCATCTAGCTCTTTTGGCTAAGGAACGGCCATAGTTTGTAAGGGAGCGAGCATGTTGAACTTGACGTGGGATTGGTAGACTGACGCACACAATGAAAAGGAGAATAACAGCAACTAAACCCAGAAGGACCTTGGTGGAGATGAAGAATCGGTCAAGATAGCTTCTTTTCTTGAGATCGTTTCTATCTTGGTCGGCCTCTTTGACAACTGGTTCTGAATTCATATTTGGTCGTTCTAAGTAAAATTAATTAAAATTCATGTTTATTTGTATCAGGGAAGGGAATGCAAGGTTTAAATACATGCACCAGAAGGTGCTCAGATATGAAAGATCAGATATGAGTGACCAATACCAAAAGACCAAAGTGTAAATATCGGGCCAATCGGTTCACGATCTTTGATTTTATTCTAAGAATGTCTGTTAATTGTTCAAGGATCTGCAGTTTTGAATGTGAGACAGTTTGGAGAGGTACAAGTGACGCAAGCGTGGGTTGATGTCCAAAGCAGAAAGAGCTAAATGCTCCGGTTATTAACTGATAACAAACACCTGACCATCAGACATCCAAGTGTTGAAGAGAGAATCGAAGTTCTAGTGCCGTCGCCAAAAATTAGTGTACTGATCTTGCATGCTGAGAGTCTGGGATCTCTGAACACTCTCAAGTGCCAAGAGTCCAAGACCTGTCACCTCGCCAATAAAGTTTAAACTTGCAGATTTTTTGGTGGAAGATTCATGCAGATCAATGCATGACTATGTGTCTCTAGTTACGGTCAACATTTCCTAACTGGAAGCTTCGGGATTTGGATTTTTTGCTGATGGGGAAGGATCTCTGGAGCGATAAAAACTGGAAGAATAGATCGGTTCCAGTACGTTTTTTAAATAACAATCACCAACGATGTCAGCTGAGGCAGAACCACTGGCACAATATAACCGATACGACCACGAATACTGGGCAGGTATATCCAAATCACTGTCCCTAGTTGTGTTTGTGCTCTGTTTGCTTCCCTCGTGGACGCTGCTTCTTTTTCCCAACCTTCAAAACAACACATTAACCAAATATATCTTGCTGGGGTCTGTCTTTTGCGGGATAGTCCTATTTGCCGGTCCTTACTTTGCGTCGTTGTACTTTGTGGTGTGGTGCAGGGGCACCCCCGCTCTGGGGGAGACACTTGTGTGAGCTACGCACCTCTTTGCTTCAGAAAGATACTCCACAACTATTTGTCTTCTTCTGACTGCCAATCAAATTGACAGGTTACGTAGATCACCATGGAGAGCTACGAATGTGTACTCCATGGAAATTCAAAGGAAGTGACCTGCTTTGAGGAGAAGACTGAATATTGTGAATTGGTAAACAGACACATTAGTAAAAGATGGTTGTGTGGGAAATAATGGAGCTCTGAGGAGTCGTATCGTTTGTGAACTGAGCAGAGTATGTAATAATAATGTCCCGCTCTAAACTTCGAAATATACAAGGGTAGTTTTGCCTTGCAACCTTGATTATCTGAAACTGTACGTGAGTATAACTAGTCCTGGAAACTAGGGTAATTCGCGAAAGATACTTTAGGAAGAATCTTCGGATTATGCGGTGAAACCCATTAGCCGAATCACACACTATCACACTACTCTAGCACTGCTCAACCTCAAACAAACTCCCCCTCCCCCTTGGTCCACAACACACCACCAAAACAACCTTGCGCAAAAAGCTATACTCATGCCGGAGGGTCCTCAATTCCCATACGGTTACTTAATCGTAATCATTCTATTGCTGGTACTTTTACGTCGTTCATTCAATCTCACGTTTACTACACTAGTTGCTCTGTTATTCTTCTTTCTTTTCATGCGTGCTGGTCTTGATTGGGTAGAGTATCACTGAACGAAGACTTCTTACGAGTTGAAGAATATAGAAACTTTTCTATCAAAGGTAGCATGTCGAGAGACAATTTGATTCAGTAGATTTGAGGGTACCCCCAGACAAACACAATTACATCACGAGCATGCATTTGGGCAGCGTGTTGGTAACACAGTAAATCTCAGCACATACCACCGACCTCAGAACGCATGACCATCAACTACCTTTTGGAAAGCTCAAAACAAAAACAATTGACACCTTCCATAAGCACGTCCCCGGACGAATAGTTGGCTATCAATGGTCCAATAGATGAAATTGGTTGCAATGAGTTACAGAAGGTACGTATATTGGAAAAAGAGTAAGTGATCGCTATCCATGCTAACTTCTTGACAGACAGTGTATGTTATCAAGGCACCAACACAAACGACAGAAGATCAAATCAGAGATCATCTTGGAAGAACCTAAACTAATTGTTTGGACTACCTCTGTCTGAGTCTGTCAAAATACTGCTCAACTCCATCACTGTGCATATAAGTTGTTCAGATGTGTGAATGGATCGGATCTGTATGAGGTACAAATACATTTGGTTATTTCAAACCCAAGCTTTGACTAGAAGCCATTCCGTCACTGAGTTTTGTAATTGGCAATTCTGTTTTGATTTGGCCGATATTGTCTCTATTCACCAAGCTGCTATTTTGTTACAAAAGCTTAACTAGATGGAGATGCCGTATGTGGTTCCAATGATTTGTCCTTGGCTCTTTCAATACTATTGAACCCTGATAGAAAACTTAACTTTGCTTTTGATTTACTCTGTTGAGGTTGCAGGGAATCTGTCATTTATACAGAGGAGGCTGCTCCTTTAGCTTCCTCTATATTACGCACTGCTTTACTGCAGACTTTTTTGCCAATTCAGATTGCATCGCTGTCATTAGAATGTTATGAGGATAATCAACTCTTATCGATCACCAAGGGCTCCACTAATAACTTCAATTATAACTGAGTGCAATTATCGGTTGAATCAAGCAAGAATTTGTGTTCAGTGAAGCAGTTATTGTTTGCGATTAGTAAAACAAACAGAAACTATCATATTGAATCTGCTATAGGGTGTAATTTTGACCCATATTTATTAGTAATTCCCACATATTGAAGTTTCTGCGACACACCTTAAGAAGCCTCACGTCTCATCAACATCAACAGTCAGCTGTGATTGCCTTCCATCATGAGATGCCTCTATACCCATTTTTTGTGCCCTCGTTTATTTAAGTCTTCACTTCCTTCCTCCTCTCAGAAGAACTTCAGACGATCTAGTTATTGAGACAGAGTCAACACATCTATTGAATCGACATAGGTGATTCACATGCTAATGCTAGAGCAAATCTATTATGTTTGACCACATTCCACCATTCACATTCCGCAAATTTATGTTATGCACATATTGTGTAGTGGCCTCAACATCATGAGTGTGGAGTAACTGGGTATAGACGCTTGAGTTTTCGGTAGACCAGGTTCTCTTCTGATCCCCTTAACTGTGCACTGCCTGATAACCAAGAAAGTCAGTTTGGTGCACTCTAGAACAAATGACCAATCGAGAGCCCAAAAATCAGTATTCGCTTCACGATGCTTCTATACACCACCAGCTCAAGTCCTTATAGTTCTCCTCGAATCACTTCTCCTCTCCTTCATTCGAAGCAGAATCAACTTCACTCTTTTCAGTCCCTTTCTGATTTCCAAAGCAGACGCCGTTAGTCAAATCTAACTCATTCTTTGCTATTTAGAAGTATGCCTTGAAGATATTATCTTCTCCTCTTCGTTTGCGTGGCCAAGGAGCAAGAACTGAGAGACAACGCCTCTGTTTGAAGTTGTGTCGAGATAACTCAGTGTCTCATCCCGGCCCACAAAATAAACACCTTCTGTGCTTATTGACACCAGTTACTAATGGAGACAGTTTCCTTGATTGAAGGACTTCAATGTGTCATAGTGGTTTTTCTTGAGTTTTGGGATGATTGGAACTCATTTGAGTTGAATGGGGCCCTTGAGAGTAAGTACTGTAAGAGTTCATTCGCAGTGTCAACATTTTCACTCCACCGTCTATTATTTCCTGAGGACCAGAAGTGACGAGAAGCGAGCAGCAGCTCAGCATGCAGAGAAAGTTGCAACTACCAAATTTTTGAGCTGTCCTCTTCCACTGGGGTTGACTAGAGAAATCAAAAGTTTCTTGTTAATTTATGACAGGGACACTAATTACCGTTGGGGTCCCTGCATTTTGCTTGAGCTGTTAAATCGAGCAGTACCTACAGCTCGCTCACCCAGAAACCTGAGTGAAACAGAAAAGTCAGTATCATTGGTTTGGTCTACAAGAACTGAATCTTTGGTGTTTTCCTTCAAAGATACTTTAAGCTAGGGTTCTTGGTGTACTGTTTTGCAGATCCGTTTCTTGTGTCTTTTTGACTGACAGGACTGTGAAACAAATTTCTTGCAATTCAATTCAATTAGACGCGTCCTTGTGCATTTAACCTCCGATCGAATGTATTTATAGAAACTTCAAAACTTCACTTGATCAAAAAATGCCGCAGTGGAAGGGACAAAACAAAACATAGACATAGCTATAAATTAACAGACACGTGTCTCCCTTTCCACAAAGCTTCCGCTTAGACCAGACGTCTCATCCCAGCTCAAAGAATGGCACGCATCTTCGACAAACCAAGCACCAAGGGTGCCCTATTGCTTCGACTCTCCCAGATCGCGACCTCTGCTCTCATCACGGTCGTGGCTATCTCTACTTTCCAGAACTATAACCAAGACTTCTCTGTCAAGCTTGCAATGGGCTTGTCTATCTCTACCGCATCCTACCTCGTCGTTTTCTGCCCTATCACTGGTCCTCCCATCTTTGTTGATGACTGGTCGATTGTGGTTCTTGAGTGCGCCTTATTTGGTCTGTGGCTGTTTGCCTCCATTTCCACTATTAAACAACTTGCTAACCGTACCTGTTCTGGTGCTACCTACAACTCTATGGATGGTTCTTATGGGTACTTTGACTCACCACCATGCCGTCTATCAAAGGTCCTTCCAGCGATGAGTCTTTTGAACATGCTCCTATTCGCCGCTTCTGCTTCGTTGTACGCTATTAAGGTGGCATATGTTGTTGTTGACAATAGTTTCTGGAAGTTGTGGACTTTGCATGACTCTAACAGAGGCTGGTTGTCTTGGTTGTGCTTTGTTGGCGAGGAGCGTGTTTCCCAGATCAAGCTTCAGGACGAAAAAGCTGAGGTGATCACAGCTTAGGAACAGAATCCTTTTCACAGAACTCAAACTCCCTTTAATAGAGGAATATTTATGACTTTTATAACGAAATTTTTTCAGGCAATGTTCTGTACTTAATGCTCTGTACTTTTGTAGAGTGGCTCTAAGTACTAAGTTTCACTTCTCTTCCAACTTCCTTTTAATGAAAATCTCTGCCGAGGTGAGTTTTGGGTATTAGTACTTTGCAAATAGGGCCAGCTTAATTATGACGAAGAATCTCTGCTAATCGTATGGGGTGTCTTTACTCCAATCATGCAAAGTCAAGGGTGGCGGGTGAAGGATGCTGGGCGCAGCAGTTAGATGTAGCCTGCATATGCGGTAGTTCTGCGAAATTTGGTAAAGGCGTGACAGCTGCGCTGTGGCCCAGGATCAAAAGTCACTCTTCCTGGACCGAGGGACTAAATGTGAATGAGACACTAAGTTCGTACGTTGTTTATCACTTTGAGCCACCTATAGCTAGAGATGTGCTGAGGTCAAAGACATACGCAAAATTATGCGGATGATCTTGATGTACGTTGTGAGTCAGGCGACATGTCGCTTGTCTCAAAAAATGGAAAACATTGTGTTGCATGCCGCAGGCTGCTTTCCTACGAGAATTTTGTCTAAGCAGAGGTGGCGGGTCCATCAGCTGGAAAAGTTTTACATTATTATGAGATGACCAGATCAGAGTCAGCGGTGGGACTCCATCTCGCGGCATCAAGCTGGGCGAAGTGAATTATCAGTTATCTAATAAACTGCTAGTATTCCATGAACGTACATGGATATTGCTGCGCACTAAGTCAACCAAAAAGACACAGTTCAATATTTAGCAGCACTAACAAAAGTTGGGCTTTGATGGTCTGTGGTACAATCTACAAGATCAGTGTTGAATGTTCATGACCAAGGAACACAAGAAACATCAACTTCGGACTACTTGCCGAGCCAAGTTCGAATGATGTTGTTGTCGTTCAGATCTTAGAGTCAAATGTCTCATCACCTCTTATATGAGGTCCAGAAGCTCTGAGCCCATGTATCTGACCGATCGAAGGTTGTGGTAACTGAAGTTAGAGTTCTGAGTGAAGTTATATCTGTTAATCTCCAGAACGGGACAACTTTGGGGTAATGAGAGGTTCAGTCTCTATGATTGTAATTTGTTACCAAGAACGGACGTCTCCATGTTTATGGTTAATTAATAAATATTGATCTTGGAAAATTGTTTAAATCTCCTTTAGGCAACCTAGTTGCGCACTGTGATCAAATCTTTCACAGCGTCGTTTACATATATGATCATGCATATATATACAGTCTGTACACCGTCTGTATACCAATAAAACGTAGGTCCAGTTTAGGCATATATCAATAATTGGTTAAATTATAATAAGAAACCAATGGCCATGAACCCACTCTGCAATGTTGTTTGATATATGCATCTGTCTAGGATTGGTATTCCATACGGCACGCTGAATGCCTGTAATTAGCTTCACCACCAAAACCGCGTGTCTCTTCCGGTAAAGCTTGAAGAAGACAGCAGCAGGCAGAGAGAACTCTAGACGATTTTGTAGGCTTAACTGGTCAAATGTACTGTGGAGAAAACGTAGAGCTGTAGAGCTTTTCACTCGGAGCAAGATCTGAGCGGAACACTGTGAATTTTTGAGTGTTCAACATTTTATAGCAAATACACAATAATATTCCCATTACCCTTATCTGCTGAACAGTAGCAGTTCTCTAATAGCTTCTTGATCCTCCTTCACCATCTCATCCAAGACATCATCTTCCTCGTTTCCGACATACACACTCAGACCAAAGTCAATGAAGTGAACACGTCCCTTTGTGAGTATCATATTAGACAGCTTCAAGTCATCGTGTCT
>JAJMLD010000126.1:0-22677 GCA_030569515.1 Barnettozyma vustinii | reverse complement strand
TATATGTTTGTTTATCATCTGTCGCATTGTACATTTGAGTCGAGTTGTATGACGCGTCTCTTCCGAGCCGAGCCTTTTGCGCCAGTACGATACTGTTGTGTTTCAAAAGATCGTTAAATACCGACATTTAACTTCCATAGGACGTAAGTACTAAGTAGCTGGTTTGAGGATGGCAGCGGATAAATATCAAGCTTATTTAGTAGACCTGGGTGGTACTGCTACTCAATATCCAATATCCATATCCAGTATCCAGGAGGGTCCCAAAATCTCAGTATCCAGACGGAATCCAGGAAAAGTGCGAGGGTTCGATCCTCGGGTACTCATGATGCGTTAATACCATTCGCCATTAGAGAGTCTTGCTTAATTAATTCTTCTCTAAGAAAGACGCGTTCAACTCGCGACACCTTTCCTCGCAACAGCAGTCATTGGTGCGCTTGAAAGTTCACAACAGAACCTCCGATTCCTTACGTGAATTGGATTATCAGGGAATTGTTTCTGATACACTGTTCCCAAATCAGAAGTTGCTCTAATTGAATTAGAGGTTAATGCATATTATGTAATAATTGTATATACCTGGATCGATACTGATAGAGTTGTGGCGAGTCGAGTTACAACTCGCGAGTTATGAGTTGAGGGGTATTTCAACTCGTTGTTAGCTGTAGGACATATATGTTGGTACAATAGGTGATAATTGCTATTGATTGATGACTAAATTTCAACAATTATTAGAGTGATCGTCTTTTTTAGTAAAACTATAAATTATAATCAATAATCAATTGATTAACAATGGCCCAACAGCTAAGGAAGGAGTCATATTTCTTGAACTCTCACTTCCTGGGATTTTGATTTACCTTCACAAACATGCGTTTATCTACCAAAAAGTCCACTTTTCAACCACTTTCCATCACGTGACAGTCATTTCCTCGAACTTGTGAGTTAACGAGTTCAGGACAGCCAACTCGTGGAGTTGACTCGCGAGTCACGAGTTGGGGATTTTTCTCAACTCGTCGCAACTCTAGATACTGAGTATGACCCAGGTCTACAGACTACTCAGGTCTACCATGTCTACATACTATTATACTCTGGAGTCTGGAGGAGACAGCTCTTCTTTACCAATTTCGTCAATTTGAGTACAGATTTTGTTTTAGGAATGCTGAATCTTTCCCTGGAGCAATAAAGGCGACGTGCTGTGGACCCGCTGGGCAACACTATAGGAAGTGAGACATCAATTTCCTCCATAGACAAGACATTATCTAAGCTAGCTGCTAGCACATGGGTTCGAACCATTAGAAAAAGACGACTCTTTACACTCTTCTCAGAGCACTACTATTACCTTGGTACTTACGACCGCGTGTTGATTCCAAGGATTGTAGTTCATTCTGGAGTGCGGCTACTTATCTACTACTATAAGTACCCAATTTAGATCAGATGTTTTACACACGTTATATTATTTATACCCCACCCTGTTTACAATGCATTCATGTCTATAGTGATAGTGACAGAAAAATCTGTCCACCGCTCTTGACTGGCACTCTTTTCACTTTCTTGGAAAGCAGGGGGAAGTAACCACCTGAATTACAAGTAGAATTTTCTCTTGTCCCTTTCCATGTCTGGTCTGTGCTCCCACTCGATCTCTTCCTTAACGCCCTTCTGGATCCTTCTCAACTTAAAGGTGAACTGTGGGCCCAGCTCCTGCAAACCAACCTTCTTTTCATCTCTGAAAATATATCTGTGCCTTCTAAAGAAAATGAAATCTCTCTGGTTGTGTAATGTAACGACATTTCTGCCTTCTATTTCAGGCGTCTGTGGGAACAAAGATTGAAAGAGTCTACCCACCGTTTGACCCAATCTCGTGGTGAAGTTGTTCAAAATCAATTCTGGAACATGATCCGTGGCTTTACCGTGTCCTGCAATCTTCTTACCGGGCATAAAAGAGCTAATTGAGAAATAAAACGTTGGGCCTTCCGGTAAGTGGATGAATGTCATACCTGTAACCTTCTTCTTGTCTTCATTTATCACTATCAGGTCCGTGAAGTCTCTGTTCGAGCAGTACTTGGCCATCTCCTTCATGCTGTATTCTCTCTTACGTTTGATAAATGTCACATTTGGAAAGATCTCCATTAGCACATCGGCAAACTCATAGGCAGCTTTTCTTGCATTTGGATTGGTGGTTAACAGAATCTTAGGCTCACGTCCGTCAAAATATGAGCTGAAATCGTCTTCACCTTCTACCTCTGCACCGACAGTCTCATCAAAAACTCTCTTAGATTCGATGGTATCTGGAACGTTGTTCTTCAGTCTTTCCTCTTTTAATTCTGGGTTTTCCTTCTCCTCCTTGGCTCTAGCAGCTCTCATCTTGTGCTTCTGCTTGTTTTTCTGCTGTCTCAGTTTGGTGAAGAGCTCCTGCCTCTTCACCTTATTCTTAATCCTAGCTTTCTCTTCGGGTGCCACGCGAGCCATCTTGAATGTTTTGGTCCAGGTGTTGCTTGTTTGGCTCCAGGAAGAACCTTTTGAATAGGGACTTCAAAAAAAAAAAAAAAAAATTCTGTCGGAAAATCTGAGAAGTCCCAAAAAGGTAATTTCCGGGTGATGAGGCCTCGGAAATACTTTTTCAATCAGACTCTGGGGGCATTGATGGTATCACATATCTGTGTAAGAGAATCCTATGGATGCCTTAACAGATGGGGATGACTGGAAATTCTTCAAGAAAGGTAATGCAAATGCTGTGTATCAGTACACTGGTTCAAGTAATAGATACATTGGGAAGCTGCTAAGACTTCGGCTATCAAACCAGCCTATCACCACATCGCAGGTCCATCGCTTTATCGAAAGCAAAATACGATGCCATATACCAGAAACTGTCGCAATGGACCTCGTTAAGGTTCACTTTACCAAGGACGAACAACTGAATGATGGATACGGCCTGTTAATGCCCGACTTGCTTCCTCAAGGCTCAATGGTGATAAAGAAGGAAAAGTACTTCCAGGTGTACGAATCTGGGGAGTCAGTCACCTTAGAGCTGAAACCGAAGTGGCTGGTCAAAAACAGTCGCGGGTGTCGAAATTGTGCTCACCACAGGTACAAGCACAAGGAACATCCATCCTTCTGCACATTGTCGTTATTGAATCAACTGTCGGTCAGAAAGACTGTTTGCACCTTGTTTGAAGACGAGAACGTACAGAATAGATTCATTCAGTATTTAAAGTCAGAGCACAGCATTCTACGGAAGCTGCAGAATCTACAGGAGGATATCTCATTACATTCAATAACCTCAGAGGAACAGATCACAGAAACCATATCATTTCAGATGTCTCTAAGAGATGCCACTGTATTCCTCACATTGTCCAAGCACAATGATAACATATCTGTCTCAATGACAGATTTTGACCCTAAATCTCACTCTAAATGGCAGAAATGGAGGGATACCGAGGTCGCCTTGAAGGTCGGCAACCATTATGACGTTGACCATTGAATGGCTCATTCAACACTCAAAGAGCCCGAGAGATGTATATTCCTGTCATCATCTTCAATCCATACCAACCATTTCTTCTCAGAGCCCTGCAATAGACTCAATGTGATTGTATTGTTTGCAAAAATTGGTGATTGGTTTTTGTATTTGAAGTTCTTCACTTTAACATCTTCAAACAGTGTAGATACCCACTCAAGTAGCAACGTCACTGTCAGTGGACCCTGCACCAAAATCTCTGGATATCCTTCAGTTTGTGCATATTCTTTATTGTAGTGAATCTTATGAGAGTTGAATGAGAGACCAGAGTATCTGAACAATAACAAATCAGTTGGCCTCAATGTATGTGTGAATTCAGCAACTGTTTCTTGTCTTGATGTTGGGAATCCAGGTTGATACAACTCAGGTGTATACACCAAGCTTCTTTTTTCTTCCAAGCAGATTTCATCATCCACAACCACTTCTCTGTTGATAGTAACCACTTGACTGCTGCCTGCCTTCCTTACTCTTTCAATACTTTCGACACAGAATGCCATCTTGTTAAACTCAATAGGTTTGATGAAGTTTATCTCACCACTTGCCCAAAGTCTTCTTTTGAATGTACCATCAGGAGGTTGCTGGTGGGCGTCGTAGCCATCTTTGGACAACGATTCTTCCTCATGTTTGGGGTTGAAATATATCAGATGGTAACCACTAGGAAGGCACTTACCCAACGGTTTGTGGACATTGAAGTAGGAGAAGAGTGATGCCTTCAGCTGCTGAGCATGTGATTTGGAGAGTGATTCGCTGAGAATCCAACTGGTTGTGGGCTTGGTCATTCGGCTAATTTACTATTATGTGGAGTTGTGCTGGCGAAAGCTAGAGAGCCTTTTGATGGGTGGGGCCTGAGGTACAGCTCCGTTTTGCTTTCGAAACAACTGAGCCAAACGAGCCACTACAGATTGTTCAGAACCAAAAAAAAAACAAAAAAAAAAACACTATCTCATAAGTGCCTAGATAGAAAAGTTACAAAGTTATTCTTACAATTGTTCACAGTTCATATTTTCAACCATTTTCATACTTAATCATAAGAATTGGCTACTGAGTCTGCGTTTGACCTTTGGAACCAACCTCAAAAGCCCTTTTCCACCTGTCATCCACCATCTCTTTAAATGTTTCAAGTTCTTGTGATTAACCTGAGAAATCCTCAATTTGGTCAAGATTCTGATGTGTAACTTTTTTTGTTGTCAAGGGCATCTTCATCGACAGAGTTAACCACATCAAAGGCGATGTCACTGTTCTTCTTCTGGCCTTTTGTCGTTGCCTCCCCTCTTATTCTTCAGCCGTCTCGTCTCCATTGTCATGACACCATTTTTTGAACTTCTTCCAGATTGACTTTTCCTTCTACTCCTCTTGAATTAGGTGAGCCTTGATCTTGATCCTGCTCCAAAGAGGAAACCTGTCCAATACTTCTCTCTCTTTTCCCGAAACACTTACATTATTCTCAAATGGAGCACTGGCATAGTCTAGATCATACTTGCCGCAATACAGGTAAGCCTTCAGGAAACTCAGCCGGCACAGTGGACAGGTAGCTTTTGGGTTCTCAGTGAAGGGGCCCAATCGAGCTAATCTGATTGTTCTGAACCCCCTGTTGCGCAGTCATTTGCGCATGATTGTGCAATGAGTTCTCAAGAACAACGGTTCTAATTTATTCACATCTGTCCTATTTTCAGATTGTCAGGACCCTTGAAACACACTGTTCAAATAAAACAAAAGTCAATCATTAATTAAACACTAGCGTACACATTATACATAATCCTCAGTTTCCAAGTCTGTATAGTTCCTTAACAAAGTTCTCACCCCAAAACCCACTGGTGTACTTCGAGATATAAGCGAACAACTTGTCGTGGTTCGCCTTTCTCTTCTCCTCAGGCAAGGTCAAACTCTCATGGATTGCCTCACTCAACTCATCAATGTTCCATGGATTCACCACAATAGCACCATTCAACGACTGAGCGGCCCCTGTGAACTCCGAAAGAATCAACGAACCCTTTAGCTCCTGTTGGCAGGCAATGTACTCATAGGAGACAAGATTCATACCATCTCTTGTGGAACTAACCAAGCACACATCACTGACAGCGTATAATGATACCAACTCGTCAAATGGGATGGACTTGTGCATGAAGTGAATAGGAACAAACTCAACAGTGCCAAATGTACCATTGATTCTACCAACAAGCTCATTGACATTTGCACGAAGGGACTGGTATTCCTCAACATCTCCTCTAGATGGAACAGCCAACTGTACAAGGACAACTTTTCCTACCCACTCAGGATGCTCAGCTAAAAACACTTCAAAAGCGTGTAATTTCTGTGGCACGCCCTTGATATAGTCTAATCTATCAACACCAACAATGATCTTTACATCTTTGAATTTCTCCTTCAGTGTTTTGACTCTCTCTATCACAGACTCTTTCTTCAAACCATCTGTAAAGGTATCAACATCGATACCTATTGGGAAAGCACCAATGTTCACATACCTTCCATTGTATTCCACCCCATTAGGAAGTGCTTTAACACCAAGAACTCTCTCCACTGATGAAAGGAAATGTCTGGCATAGTCATAAGTGTGGAAACCAACCAAGTCACAGCTCAAGACACCCTTCAGAATCTCTTGTCTCACAGGCAAGATTCTATAGATCTCTGAAGATGGGAATGGAGTGTGTAGGAAAAAGCCCAATTTGACATTCTTGATACCACGTTTGCTGATCTCGATTCTGAGCAACTCTGGCAAAAGCATCAAATGGTAGTCGTGTACCCAAACAATATCGCCATCCTTCACATGTTTGATGATCTCGTCTGCAAATGCCTGGTTGGCCTCTTTATATGCAGCCCAGGCTTGTTCATCAAAGTTCATTTCACCAGGGTGGTAATGGAACAGAGGCCACAAAATTGAGTTGGAGAACCCATTGTAGTGCAACTCTGCAATCTCATCGGATAGAAAAATTGGAGTGGAGTGAAATCTATCGTTCAAGTCCTTAATCACCTGCGCTTGTTCCTCTTGTGGTACCTCCCATCCTGGCCAGCCAAACCATTGGAATGTGGATGTTTTCTTAAGTCCCTGTAGGGCTGTGACAAGACCACCACTGGACATGTTGTACTGATAGGACCCATTAGAAGAACGCTTTAGAGTGACAGGAATTCTGTTAGAGACCACGAGGATGTTTCCCGAAGACATTGGTGCGATTGAGCGAGAGAATCTGATGGCTGTAAACAAGACGATGTTTATTAAGAAGAGTTTGAAGATTTGGATTGCCATACATCGGTAGGAGCACGTAAAATCTGTCATTATGTCAGTGCTTAGTCATTCTAGAACTTTCGGCGAAATTCGCGAACCCAAAATGTAAACAAACAGCACCAAGCTCACTCGCACATCCGATCACAGAAAGTGGGTAATAATGGCTTCAATACATGCTAAGGAGCACTCTCTGGATATCCCTCATGTCAGTTGTATTGAGTTCCCATTGAAAGTGAAGAATATCGACAAGGCTCTGTCAATGGTTGGTGGTTCCAGCCAAATAACAAGATCAATTCATGACGAGGACAACAACCCATTGGAGCTCCGCTTCACGAAGAACATCCACGAGCATCCAGTGACTGCCAAATGTTCCTCCAATGAGCAAGTCTTGGTGAAAATATCTGTTCCAAAGAAGCTTTTGCAGGAAAATGGAGGCAACATTCAAAAGGCCCTTCATGAAGTGCATCAACGCAACAAGAAACCGGTGCATGTGACACCCATCGCAATCATCAATAAGAGCTTCAGATTCAGGGAAATGTCTGACTTCCAGTACCAGACAGCCAATTCAGAGTTCACTCAAAAGATCGACAACGCTATCCATTGGTTGAGATATGATGAAATTACCAAACTTGATGTGTACGCTCAAGATAAAGAGCCATGGGCGTACGACGTGCCTGAGAAGAAGCTCTTTGACCTACCACCACCTCCAAGGTTCTCATCCATTCCTCTCCCATTCAATTTCAATTACAAGAAGAATGCAGCTACCATCACGAAGGAGGGCAAAATCACCACCAAGAACAGACATATTAAATTGAACTCAATCATCATTAAGTGGTCAGAGATGCCCCCAGCAGGGCCATCACAGGAACTTATCAACCAGCTAGCAATCTTCAAAGCTCAACAGAACGAAAATCAATTCTTTAAGGACATTGTGGAGACGATAGGAATTCTGGAACAGTTGTTCAAGAAGAAACCAATCTGGATTAGAAAACATCTAGAGGCACTGCTTCCACCTGCTTTGAAGTTGTGTCTAAAGTATGCCTTGCCTCAAATAGCATATACTTACACTAAGGGACCTTGGAGACAAGCGTATATCAGATTTGGTATTGATCCAAAATCATCTTCAGAATACTCTACCTATCAAACAGAAGGTTTCAGAGTGCCGAACTACTCAAAGAGATTACCAAAGGATTTTGTTTCTGAAACTCCAAATGGTGTTTCTAAAGTTTTCAAGTTTGATGGCGAAACTTTGCCATTCTCCCTTTTATTCCAGTTGGAAAACATTACTGATTCAGTGGTAAGAGGTGTTTTGCAAAAGGCAGAGATGAGAGAGACTGTGGACTTCAGCGATGGATGGTTGGACCGTTTAAGTATGATCAAAGTGAGAAGGTTGATGAGGTATAAGCTACGTTCATTGGTTGATGGGGCTGTTGTTGACCCAAACAAGATTGATTATATTCTTCACAAGTTGCAGCTTCATGAGGCCGATGCACAGGACACCAAGAATGACGAAAACGACGAGGAGGTTGATGAAGATGTTGACGAGGATGAAGAAGATTTGGAGGATGACTATGAGCTGGATATCAGTGAAGCTGATTACCCTGAGATGATGCAATATTTGGAGAAGTTTAATCCAAGAGGTGCAACAGAATTGGGGAAATTATCTGGGTTGATCAAGCAAACTAATTTGGACCTGGAGTGAACTTGTTTAGTGTTCGCTCAACTATTCAGATTCGGACACATCTTCGACAGAATAGAGTGTGGTTACGTCTAGTTGGTTGGCATGGGTACGGGAATGCGTTGATCCGGCTCTGAGACTCGTAAAGACACAATAATTGCTTAATTTTGTACTATATCTGTTTCTCGTGTCAAACGTTTTGCTTTCTTTAATTGAAGAGCCTTTATATTCTCTACATGCAACATATGATAGTTGGTGGGTACATGTTGGAATCTGATTGGTGGTGACCTGGTGGCCTGGTGACCAGACTGGTGTTCAGAAGCTGAAAAATGCTAATTAAGGTCAGATGCATATAACTGACCACAGGAGATTCATGCAATTAGAACCTAGAAGTTAAGCGAGTGTGTGGGAAATTTCATTCACTCATAATCAAAGAAATTTCAAAGTTCAAGAAACCAAGTGAACAAAAGACAAGTAATTAATTTCACATACCTGAAAAAAAAAAAAAGTGCTGAAAAAAAGAAAAACATCCAAAGCCTCCAGTGATCAGGTCCAAGATCACCACTTCGCTGAATATGTTCAGACCAACGCTGCAGTCAACACAATCACTCACACAACTAGGAAGACGTCTCGCAAGTGGACACCAGCTTGATGGTCCTCTTCCAAAGAGACCTCTAAAGAAGATCCAGCTGGGCAAGGCCAGACCTGCCATCTACTACAAATTCAACACAAAGACAGAGAACAGTGACGGCAGTGTTGTAATCAGAAGAAGTGTGTTCCCAAAAGATGAAGTCAGACTGATCCAGGATCAAAGAAACACGCCTCTGTGGAACCAGAACAGAGCCGATTTGGAAGTTGTAGACGCCAATGCTGGTGGTAGAATGGAAAAGTTCAAGCAGAAGTTCTCTCAGTTCTCTGTTGAGGAGGAAGAAGTTGTTGGTGATGCTCAGAACGAAGTTAAGAAGGATGAAACTGCTCTCAACATGGATGACTACTTGAGTTTATTGGGTGAGAATGTTCAGGAAGTCCAGAAAGGTGGTAAGCTTGCCACGAAGCAGAAGAGAGGAAAGAAATAGTCGGTTCTTGAACATAAACTTGAAAAAACCGTTTTGTACATAATAGAAATCAACAATACTTGAAACAGAAGTGGATATGTAGAGCTTTGCCTGTTTCAATTTGATAGAGTGCTTCTACGTTGACTTTCGTATGCCTTCGTGGCCCTACCATCTGAAAAACCAGAACAAAGAGTTCGCCACTCCAGCACTGCTATTTAGCTTTAGGCTCAATCGATTGGCGTTATGGGCTCCGTTTTCCTTCCACATTTGCGGTCAGGATGGTAAGTTTAGTCACTTGATTCTCATTCTCTATGGATACTAATCTATTTCCAGGCATGTTGACCAGGCGATCTTAGCTGGTAAGAAGTTTTCCACAAACACATCATTCAACTCGCTCCAGACTACTAACAGACAGCAGAGGATGAGAGACTCGTCGTAATACGATTTGGTCGTGATTGGGTAAGTTTTCTCTTAACATAGTTGACATTTAAGTCTCCGGTACTAACTAGACTTCAGGATAAGGACTGCATGGTGATGGATGAGCTTTTGTATGGCGTTGCAGAGAAGGTTGCCAGTTTTGCAGCAATCTACCTATGTGACATTGATCAAGTTCCCGATTTCAATGAGATGTATGAGCTCTATGACCCGATGACGATAATGTTCTTTTACAGAAACAAGCACATGATGTGTGATTTCGGCACAGGTGATAACAACAAGATGAACTTTGTGATTCACGACCACCAGGAGATGATTGATATAATAGAGACGATATTCAGAGGAGCGACTAAAGGTCGTGGTTTAGTGACATCCCCAGTACAGCACACGCGGAGGGGCGAATAGGTAGAGATGTCTTACTATGTATCACTAGATATAAGGTTACCCTGTGTAGATGTGCCCCTACCGTTTGCTCCCATCTCAACATGAAAATGCTGAAAAAGCCAAAATCATCGACAAATCTGAAAATAAATCTCTTGAAAAAAGCCCTAAGCAAACAGGTTTTTTACGCTGTCAAGTTGTTCGCCTCACTGATTAGAAGTTCACGTGCGGCATTCTACAGAGCACACTCCACTAGCACAAGAAAACTACGCAAGAAACCAACCAAAATGTCTGGTGCAGCCTCATCCCAAGAATTCTCCAGAGAAGCCCTTGAAGGTGTCTTGAAGAGACGTTTCTTCTTTGCCCCATCTTTTGAGATTTACGGTGGTGTCTCTGGTCTTTACGACTATGGTCCACCAGGTTGTGCCTTCCAGGCCAACATTGTTGACACCTGGAGAAAGCACTTTATTCTGGAGGAGGACATGTTGGAGGTTGACACCACCATGTTGACTCCATACGAAGTCTTGAAGACTTCTGGTCACGTCGACAAGTTCTCTGACTGGATGTGCCGTGACCTGAAGACTGGTGAAATCTTCAGAGCTGACCACTTGGTTGAAGAAGTATTGGAGAGCAGATTGAAGGGTGACCAAGAAGCCCGTGGTCTAGTCACTGATGCTAATGCTGATGCTGAGGCTGATGCAGACAAGAAGAAGAGAAAGAAGAAGGTTAAGGAAATTAAGGCTGTCAAGCTCGATGACGAGGTTGTCAAGGAGTATGAGAATGTCTTGGCCCAAATTGACGGTTTCTCTGGTGAAGAGTTGGGTCAATTGATGGTTAAGTACAACATCAACAACCCGATCACCAACGAGCCACTAGAGGCTCCAAAGGCCTTCAACTTGATGTTTGAGACCGCCATTGGTCCATCTGGTCAAATGAAGGGTTACTTAAGACCAGAGACTGCTCAAGGTCAATTCTTAAACTTCAACAAGTTGTACGACTTCAACAACTTGAAGATGCCATTCGCCTCTGCCGCAATTGGTAAATCCTTTAGAAACGAGATTTCTCCAAGATCTGGTTTACTGAGAGTCCGTGAGTTCTTGATGGCTGAAATTGAGCACTTTGTGGATCCAAATGACAAGAGACATCCAAACTTTCCTGAGGTTAAGAACATTGAATTGTCCTTCTTGTCTGCTGCTACCCAAAAGCAAGGTTTGACTGATCCAACTGTCACCACTGTCGGTGAGGCTGTTGCTACTGGTCTAGTAGACAATGAAACTTTGGGTTACTTCATTGCCAGAATCTACCAATTCTTGATCAAGATTGGTGTTGATCCAAAGAGACTGAGATTCAGACAACACATGGCCAACGAGATGGCTCACTATGCCGCCGACTGTTGGGATGCTGAGTTGCAAACCTCTTATGGCTGGATTGAGTGTGTTGGTTGTGCAGACAGATCTGCCTACGATTTGACTGTCCACGCCAACAAGACCAAGGAAAAGTTGGTTGTTAGACAAAAGTTGGATGAACCAATCACTGTTACCCAATACGAGATTGATATTGAGAAGAAGAAGTTTGGTCCAAAGTTTAGAAAGGATGCCGGTGTTGTTCAGGACTGGTTGACTTCTCAGAACCAGGAGTCCCTAATCAAGTTGCAAAAGGAGCTAGAAGCCAATGGTAAGATTGTCTTTAAGATTGACTCCATTGCTGATGAGATTGAGCTAGACAGCACATTCATCAAGATTGAGCAAAGAACTAGAACTGAGCACGTTCGTGAATACACTCCAAATGTCATTGAGCCATCCTTTGGTATCGGCCGTATCATCTATTCCATCTTTGAGCACAGCTTCTGGACCCGTGCTGAGTCAGCTGACAGAGGTGTCCTGTCCTTCCCACCAATCGTTGCTCCAACTAAGGTTCTTCTAGTTCCATTGTCCAACAACGAGGACCTACAACCAATCACAAAGGAGATCTCAAAGATTTTGAGAAAGGAACAAATTCCATTCAAGGTTGACGACTCTGGTGCCTCCATTGGTAAGAGATATGCCCGTAACGATGAGTTGGGTACTCCATTCGGTATCACCATTGACTTTGAGTCTGTCAAGGATGGTTCAGTCACTTTGAGAGAGAGAGACTCCACTAAGCAAGTTAGAGGTTCAGTCAATGACATTATCAAGGCCATCAAGGAGGTAACTTACGAGGGTATTTCCTGGGAAGAAGGTACCAAAGATTTGACTCCATTCGAGACCAAGTCTGAGGATGCCGAGTAGATTGCTTGTATAAATAAATATTGATTTTTTCGTCTGTGTACTTCTTTGATCTCTGTAGCCTATGAAAACCTGGAGAGAAAAAAAAATGTATGGTGGTCTTTTGGCATCAACAAATAGACCACTCCTCACCAGACGTCGCAACAATCATACCAGTGAAATGGTTCAACAAGGCCTCCCAACTCCATACAACCTCAAGCCAAAGTCCAAATCTCCACTTGTCAAGCTCCAGCTCACAACGCCCATGAAGAAGATGCTGAGTTACCTCATTGCACTCTTCCTTTTGGGCTTCATCATTTACACCACCATCCCAGATAAAAACATCAAGATAGAAACTTCCATTGACAAAGAACTGAACAAGGAGAGAGTGGAAAAGATAAAGGAGATGCACAAGCAGATTGCTGAAGCCCAAGGTGGGCCGTTCAAAGGTCAAGAGCAGGAGAAGAACAACAAACTCAGAGCTGAAAGGGACGAAAAGGCAGCCGAGAAGACAGAGGATGGTAAGAGTCCAGAGAATCACGTCTACTTGGGATATGAATAACCATTACGAGCTAAGTACAGAACTATAAATTAATATGTCATTTAAGCTTATGGATGAATTAGATCTTTAATCCATGCTGGTGTGCATCAGTGCGCTCCTGCCAGATGGTCTTCCCACTACAACTGCACACCTGTTTATCGTTCTCCCAAGCACCAGCACTTCTCGCAATTACACCTACCAATGAGTCTTTGTTGACTGCCTTCTCCTCGTTACTGATGGCAAATGAACGGCCAATCAGGTCATGAATCTTGAAGTCAACTAAAGTGAAAAGCTGACCAGAATAAGTATTCCCTTCCCTCTCACTCACGTCAATTGATGGGAGGTCCAGTATCGACTCCCCAGTGGAGAGTGCGCCTTGTGAAATATCACCACTTCTTCTAATCGAAGGGTAATATAGACCTTTCTTCAACAAACCATTTACTGTCAAATCAACAAGCAAGTTGGAATCATTGACGGCCACAATGCGCGCAAGGCCATTCACAGTCTTGAGATCGCCTGTCTGGAGGTTGAAGTTTTCAAGGATGGCCACCGCAGCAGTATTTGCCTTCCCTGTGCCTCTAATAATAGCATCACGGCCAGTCTCCTGGATGGACTTGATGATCTGTGACGGTGGAGTAGAACCAGTGACAGAGACACGTTGAGCAGCTAGGTCAATGTCGAATTCTGACACGCCCTTTACTGCAGATAGAGCATTCTTGACACTGTCGACGCAGCTTTGGCAGGTCAATTCAACATTGTATACTGTCTTGAGACGATATGTTAGTACCACACTAAACAGGAATGGAAGAAGTGGCAACGTCGACATACTTCGAACTCAGTCATTGTAATAGCTCTCTTTGGATCTCTGTGTTTGTAGAAGATGTGCTTTCATTTCACCACGCCCCACAGAATTTGTCATCCGATGTCAGCTTACCCGGACTAAAACATGATCCAAGAGCCAGACTTACTTACTCGCTCCAACTACAACCAGTCTTCAACCTTCAATCAACACCAACTAATTGATATAAACTCACTAAATACCTGTCATTCTCTTCGCGTAGGTGTAACAGCAGAATGCGAAAAAGAACATTCCCAATGTAATGCCCCAAAACCAAACCAAGCCATGCTCCTCCTGACCAGGAACAATCACATTCATACCCCATAACCCAGTAACGATATTCATTGGCAACACAACAGTACCCAAAATGGTAATCTTACCCAACACGTCATTCATATCATTATTCACCTTTGTCATATCAATGTTGATCTGGGCAAGGTAGTTCGAGTGTGAACGAGCAAGTAGCTTTTCATAGTGGTTTAATGACTGCACCATCGTGACAATGTGATCTTGGATATCTCCCAAATACATTCCAATCTCAGAGCTGCTTGGTGTAATTGCAGATTCCTCATTGCAACGCTTAGCAAAGCCCTTAATGACATCAACCTTGGAGCCCAAAAGTCTCACCAATGACATTACACGTTTTCTCGTCTCCCCGATTCTCTTCATCATATCGCCCTTCTTCTTCCACTCAATCTCATTTGAAGATGTTGATCTTGTAGACACTGTTGTGCTGGAAATCCCTGAGCGTATTGATCTCTTATCGTCATTAAAAATTGATCTTCTGTCGAAAATGCTCTTCTTTCTAGAAATGAAACTCTTGGTCTTATGGTGGAAATCAGAGTCGTCATCGTCTGAATCGTCATCTGATTCGTCATCTGAATCATTATTCATGTTCAAGATGGCGTCTTCAATGGCATTCACTTCATCCTCAATGCTTTCAATCATTGGACCAAAAGCATCAGTTACATCATCAATCAAGGCATAGGCAATCCAATCTGGTGTCACAGTGACATACTCATGCAATAAACGTGCTCTTCTTCTCACATTCACCATGTGTGGGGTTGGTGCAAAATGGAAGGTCAAAACAGCATTCTTGAAGACCAAAATGTAGACATTCAAAGGTTCCAATTCATTGTTCTTTGGCTTGTGTCTGTCCCCACTCTTTCTTTGAAACTTCTCTAACTCAATATCACGTTGTCTCCTCTTGAGGGAGCTCGTGATACTGGCAGAGTCTTGTGCACTTTGTCCAGATGACTTGACTGACGATTGTCTTCTTTTCCCCTTGAACAATCTGGAGAAGAATCCAGGCTCCTGGTCCTTGTGAATTTCACTGAGACTTGACTTGAGGTTAGAAGAAGAGATCTTACCTCTTTTGCCCCCACTTCTCTTTATCTTCTCCTGGACTATATCAAAAGATCTAAAACACACAAAGTAGTAATCTTTGAACAACTCAACCTTCTCTCTAATCTCTCCAAGAAAGATATCTTCAGTAGTCAAAGGATGGATTCCAAATGCTTTGGATAGAACCTTCATTTCCTCCTCAGTTGGATTCAACACATCTAGCCAAAATGGGGAGACTTCTAGTTCAGTCGGTATACTCGAAGGTTCAGTATGTGCCTCCTCCAATGGTTTCAGTTCAGGGTTTGGAGTATCCAGGGATGCTGAAGACGAGTGCAGAGGCTGCCTTTTGATTGACGGGGTCTTGGAAGGCACAGCAGATTCTCTCTTTTCCTTAGAGTACTCTTCACAGTTAAATAAGTCGTTAAAAGTCTGGCCAGGTTGTAGCAATCCAGAAATGGTTGGTGAATGCACAGTAGAGTTGAGATCCTCTCTAAAGTATGTGTATCTGAAGTGTTCAGGGTTATTGTTGATGATCTGTGGAGGGTAGTTAATGTTCTTCAAGAATTCAAAGTTGTTGATCTTTATGTTCTTCTTATCAAATGGATTAATCTTTGGTGGTCTTAGTCTCCCGTTCAAAGTTTCAGTCTCATTAATCCGCTGGTTTCCCAACAGCTTGGTGGCATACTGCTGTGCAGTTAATGGTGCTTGAATTCTTGATGCAGAGCCTTCATTCTGGCTCGCATCAACTTTGGTAATGATTGGGTAACTGAACCCGACAGCCTCATGGGATTGATTATCAACACTGTCATTATAGTCACTGCCATTACGGAGCTCAAAGTTAAGATTAGCCTCATCAGTCTCTCTCAATGCATCATTCTTCAGTCGCTCTGTTTCCTCCTGGTAAAACTCCTCCAACACCTGGATATCTGGCCACATCCTATTTTGGTCATCCTGTTGATCGAAGGGGAAGCATACATCATCTAGTGACGAACTGGCTGATGAACGCCTTGAAGATGGTTTCGAATGGAAATCTAAATCAGATACATCACTGTCGCCATCATGGTTGCTAATCAAGTGCCTGTCATCATGATAGCGGTGATTGTGCTGTTGTTGTTCCTGAAAAGTTGACATGTCCACAGCGACAGAACCATACGTTCTATGGTGATAACGGTCAGTGAAAGGATTATCCTGGCTCAGAGACATGGCTCTGCTGTGTCTGCGATCATTGGCTCCTTGGGAGCCGCTGTTTAGCCCGCCTGCGCTTTGTGAGTAACGCCTATTCAACTTGCGACGGCTGAGCGCCTCCTCAAAGCTGCGCAGGTCCTTCACATTTCGGATGGACGATGGCCGTGATCCCTCGCGAGAGCCCGAATAACGGCTGTCTCCACCAAGCAGTGGTGTGCTTGTTGGTGATTCTGACATTGTAACACTTGCACTGGGCTTCTTTCTCTCTTGGAGATGATAAGAGAGAAGTGATTGTTGCGCGGGTTTCTTTGCACCCTGGTGCATTTTTGTGATGGTAAAAACTCATAACCATACTATTTTGTAACATTCACTATACATCGACATGTTCTTTTAGTAGACCACATTTTCTTACAATCAATCGTCCTGCTCCTTCTTCAGTTCTGTTTTCACTTTCTTTTCCTCTTTAGCTTTATTTTTTTCTTCATCTGTGTTCGCCTGTACTTCTTCACTGGTCTTTGTCTTCTTCCTTGGGGTCTCGCCTTCTTCAATCGCCACTATTGCCTCCTCGATCTCGTCCTTGTTCTCCAATAACGCATCCCATTGCTCTCTCGTTAGCGAAATACCCTTCTTCCCAGGCTTCAGTGTACCTTGGGCGTCATAGTACTCTCTGATGTCCAAGAGCACCATATTCTTGAATTTGCGCACGGTGGCCCGTTTGTTCTTTGATAGCTAGGTGGCGTGAATTAGTATCGATGCTGAATAGCAATTGTTTCATGTGACACCTACTTCGATATACTTCTCCTTCTGATCGTTTGTTTCCAGAGGCATCTCAATGGTGTTGTGATGGTGATGGTGATGTTTTAGGTGATGTATCTCTTTTTTTTCCAGAATAAACAAAGCATTTCTTTGTTATATGTGACCTCATACTCAATCACCAGTGTAGACAATGAGCTCTTCCAATGGCATGAAAATGTACTATAGGACACCCTCAAAGTTGAAGCCTGACACCTAATCAGGGCACCAAGGGGTGAAAAATGAGCCATAGCAAAAAACCACAACTTGATCAATCACCTCTTCTTCCAACTCTCCCCATGTTCAGCTACACCCCACACTTCGCCTTTACACGCACCGCTAACCTCTACGACTTCCATTATCGCATATGGGATGTCCTCTGCCGTCGCGAGATACGCTATGTCAAGCGTGTGGTCCATCAGCCCTTCAGTCTCCAAAATCGTGCCTCCTTCACTTCAAATATGGCTGTCAGGGCGCTCTTTACACTCGATACGGGTGAGATTTTGGGATCAGTATGTGTGTTGAGACTTGATGAGATTCCTATAGAATATTTTGAGAATTATAAGTCTGTGCCTACACCAGAAGAGATTCTGGTGTAGGCGATATTGTGGTTTATTGTTGGTGAGGACCCTTGGGATAATGAGGGCTTCAAGGGGCTCATTGAGCTTGTATTTAACAGGAGGAAGTTGTTTGAAGTGAGAATGATTTATTTCAGTGCATTGATATACCTTGCTGTGATTTTTCCTAATGGTGCTGTGCCGCATGGATTGTTGACGCCATCTTTGGAGGTGTTCAAATGGGAGACTTCAGAAACGTATAATGAGACTTGGTCGAGGGTGAATTCAATGGTGAGTATTCTGAACAAGGAGATACAAAATATTCCCTCTAAGTTTAATTCCTTTGAATGTGAGATTGGTGATGAGGATTGCAGTTTGTTTGCAGATGAATTGGAAAAGGAGAGGAGGATGTTGGCCAAAGATATGGTTGGTATTGAAAATGAACAAGACTTAGATGAGGATAAGAAGTCACGTCTCGTATTGAGATTGAACATTTTGCTTGTGTTTCTGAAGAATCAACTTCAGTTTAGGAGAATTGCTGAGAAAAACAGGACGTTTCACAAATGGAACATTCCCCTAGTGAATGAGTTGATTGAGACTCCAGGTTTCCTTTTTGAAGAATTCTTGGTGAGAATCTGGAGGTTTTTAGGATATCAGTCAAGGTAGAAATTCCAACTATCTGATTACTATGATACTGTGTTGGAGAATGACATTCTTGGTCCGCGAGATGATGATCTTCACGAGATGATCAAAGTGTGGTGCCTCAAAGCACCCCACCCTATTACCGAGAGACTCTCCGTGGATCCAAAGATACAGATTCCTTGGAGACTGTATGTGTGATCATCTCCTTGTGTGTGTCCTTCTCAGGGAAAGATGCCTTCAGACAGAGCATAGTTGAATATGCACCCAGTTTTGGCGGTTCAGTGGAAGAGATGCACATTATGGCGTTGAAACTGTTGGAGTATTTAAATCTCCGATTTCAACCTGTTGGAGGACATCTTCCTCGGCTGTCTAATTTGAGCTCACGAGGGTTGATGATTATGGACGATGTGATGTATATGAGGTGTGAAGGCAGCGATGGAACTGTATCGTTGGCAATGATCAACAATCTGCAAGATCTATCTAGTTCACATAATAGAGTGTCTGGTAGCTTCTACCGCACGTACCCTCAGTCCAAAAATACGAGATAAATACATCCACAGTCCACCTAGAAAAGATCAAATTATACAGCCTTCTGCATCGCTCGCAGTTCACAGTTCTCATGATGATTATGGCTATGCTTGTAATGTGTTAGTTTTAGTACAGAATAGTTATTGTCACTTGAAGATGGCTTCACTGTTCACACTGGAAGCAAACCCAGCGGTCACCAATTGATATTAGCATTTGAAATGTTGGGGCAGGCATTGATGGGAAGGAAACAAAACACAGTTGCATTCCATCAATGGGAGAAGAAGGGATTGACAGCAGTGCTGCAGCTACTTGCATGCAGCTGTTTCCTAATCGGGTAAAGTAATTATCGGAATAGAAACGCGAACATGGCGCCTGAGCTCAAAAACAGGAGGAAACACATAGGAAATGGACAAGTGCATTGATGAGGCAGATGTGAGTACTGGTCGTTACGTATGCAGCAACAAAAGACGGACGTGAGTTACCCGTGTTTCTTACTAATGGATTAGATAACAATGCTCTAAGGAGGCCCCATGCCTGGGTATGCTGTTTCTCCCGCTACTGCCTATGGCGGAATCCCCGTAAGTTGAACAGCAACTTTTTTTTGTTTCCGGGGCTGCCGTGATGGAGATCTTGCTGGCAGGATGCTTCGATATAGTGCCATCAGTTATGACGCGGGAATGGAGGATGTCTGGGTGGATCGGACCACATATAAAAACATTTCACATTCACAAGTTAGAGCTAGCAGACTAGACTCGGTAGACTAGTCCAGACTACACACGGTCTAGACTATTAGGGCCCAGTAGTAGTTGAGTTGAAACGGTAATTTCCTCTTGTGGACTTCTGTCCAGTTCCCAAAATAGGTCAAGCCGTTGTGCCCAAAACAGGAACAAAGCATCTCGCTGCATATGAGCAAAGGAAACTCCGAGACGCGTCAGACTTAAAAAACACTTCGACATCTTTCGAAATTTCCATTTCTTTGCCAAAACAACAACAACATAACAACAACAACATATGTTAATGAACAAGTTCCCTCCACTCTCCCTTTATATCCCAGACATGGATGTCGACCATATGGACGTCGATATTGTCTCCACTCCTACAGGACAACAAGGTCTCCCATACAATTACAACAACCCGGGTCCACCAACCTACAACAGAACAGCCTCAGTGTCCTCCATCGCTTCATCTGTATCAAACTTCCAAGGAAACGACCAGCAACTGAACCTCTCTACATTTGCCACACATTACCGTCTCACTGACCAGTTTGAGCAACTGTTATTGGATACATACGCCAGCCATCAACTGGATCCTACAACGACGCCTTTCAACGAGTCTTCCCCGCCAAGTGGGGTGCTCAACACAGTGGCTCGCAACGCACTCCAACTGGCAATGGAACAAGGAGTTGACGTGGGCATTGAGCTCAACAACTACGCACTCACCATCATTCGCCAGAAACTCATCCAGCTAGCCAGAACACCACCAGGCAGAGCTTCACGCACAAATAGCGTGTCGTCATTAAACAACATTCCACAACTGAATTTACAAACGCGGTTTGCCCAGCAACAACAACAACAGCAGCAGCCCTTCACACCCACTGACGGATACTTTTCCTTTGAGAGTCCAATGACCCCCATTACTAGTTCTGGTGGTGGTGCCCTGCAGTCGCCTGCGCACCTTCAGCCGTCATTCCTGCCCGAGACTGCTCGTGCTACAACACCACCGGTCACCCAACTCGAGAACATTCCAGAGAGGCTCTTCAACGCAACGGTGAACAGAAAGCGAGAAAGTCTGAGACTCAAGAGATCAGGAAACCAAGCGAGTTTTTAGTCCTAATACATTATGCCAGTATCAAAAGTGTAGTCTGTTCAATCATCTTCATCAACCACCATGAAATCATCCATATCATCATCTTCCATTTCTTCTTCATCCTCATATCGATCAATCAAATCATGAACAATTTTCCTGAGTCTCTTATTCTTGACCCTCTCTGCTTTAATCAACACCTTAATATCAACAGCATCTTCACCATCATCGTTGTCACGACCCCTATCGACAATATTCTGCTTCAAATATAACAACTCATCTCTCAGTCTCGTCTCCACCTCCACTTCCTCTTTCAACCCCCGCAATCTCATCTTCAATATTTCAATCCACTCTCGTGACTGGGACACCTGTTCATCCATCTTCACCATTGCCAGCACAATGTCAAACACATCCTCACGTCGCAGTTTCAAGGGAAATTTCCCGTTCATTCGCACATGGGCCTCCACACTGTCCTCTCCAATAACACTTCCAGTGTTCTTTACAATGCGGTGGATGCGGGCAAGGAGATTTGTTTTCTCCTTAAGAGACTTTTCCACACCGTCGTGTAAATTGATTCCAGTGTTCTCTTCATCAGTTGTGGATCTATTCGAAAATTTAGCCCTCAGTAAATTGAGTCTGTGTTCAGCAGCAGTGACACGCTCAGTTTCAACATCGGAAGTATCCGGTGGTGATGACATTCGTGATGCTTCCTTTCTAGGTGGTACATACGTGAGAAGAGAGAAAAAAATCAAAACAAACAAACAAAACCCCACCATACAACAAACATGCCACCTAAAATGACTCTCCTAGATAGCCACACCATCAGACGTATCCAGTCCGAAGACCATGCCCGTGGTGCCCTCACCACCCTTGCTGCACTCACCACAGTAGGTACCGTCTCCGCCACTGACTTTTCCTCCCTCGTCGCACATTGGGACAAGACCTACCTCCGTGATGGCCAGCACCACATCTACAACACCCTTGTCATTTTGGACACCACTACTGATGCCATCGTCGCTGTGGGGAGCCTCGTCTTGGAGGAGAAGCTGATCCATGGCCTCGGTGTCGTAGGACACATTGAGGACATTGCTGTCGCTGAGGGCCAACAGGGCAAGAAACTCGGATGGCATCTCATTACCGCGTTGGTCGAGTTGGGTAAAACGGCAGGTGCGTACAAGATTATTTTGGATTGCGACAAGAAGAATGTGGGCTTCTACGAGAAATGTGGTCTCAGTGTTGCAGGCGTTGAGATGCAAATCAGATTCGACAAATGACTATCTAAATTATAATGTACAGCTGATGAATATTTCATATGCTCTCCAGGCATTCAATCGACAGGATGGAGTTGCCCCTGATTACTGATGATCCAAGCTCGACTTGCTCCTTGTGGTCCACGCTGTTCTCAAGGACAATGTTTAAAAAAATGTCATACCCTTTGAGCTGTCCCGTGATAGAACGAGATCCGTTAAGGTGGACGAGGACACGCTTGTCCATGTACTTCTTGAGCTCGGGCGTGGAGACCATTGCGATGATGTTATGGGTACTGTAGATGCAGTATGTATCTTGCTTGATCTGTCACTTCTTGTTCTTGTTTTCGCCTCTTTGATGAGCTTTTTGCTGCGGGCAGGGTAACACAGTCGATACTTCCTGATACGTGAGAAATTTAAAAATGCTTATGTAATAGTTTACTCAGCATTTGTGAAAACTGAATTGGAGGACACAATAGATTACGGAGGAAAATAAACACTATGAAAATCACGTGGTTTTCAGTTATATTACATAAGTTCTTATTAATCAAAAAGATTAGTGATTAGTGATTAAATAAGATATAACCTTAAGATTGGCCAACAAAAGGCACCATCTATCTCAGTTATATAGTCCAAAGCTGGGAACTTCAACTGGGAAGAGTCAT
>JAJMLD010000125.1:0-22702 GCA_030569515.1 Barnettozyma vustinii | reverse complement strand
GAGGATTTTGAGGGTTTGCAAAGTGATTGAGTATTATGTGGTTTGAACTAGGAATTGAAGGAGTTGAATGTAGACGAAATTAGGACAGAAAAAAAATTCAGAAGAGCCATCCAGCTTGCTTACTAAGCATTTGCGACTCTATAAAGTATATTTTCAGGAAGAAATTTGTATGGACGGGAAAAGTAAATTCTGATGAACGCCCGCCTCGAAAAATCAGGTCTGATTTTTCGCGAAAATTTCCTAAAATCGTGCACAACGTATATATATATATATATATATATATATATATATAGTGGGGCTTGCACTACTTACTTATATTTCTTGCTTATTGTATATCACAGGAACAGCTCAGCCGTGCTTCTACCCCGCTCAATTTGATTCTGGCTATGATGAAACAATGCATGTAGAATTCTTAGTTTTATCCTCTTCTATTGTAGCTCCCTCCTAGTACTGATGTGACAATCCAATCATCAATTTACTCTCCAGAGTTCTGTGAAGGGCTAAGTTCGGACACCAAGGACTTTGAACTCCACCAGCGTGCGAAAAAATTACAGTACATTAACCACGATGACCTGCATCCAAACAAAACAAATAAACAAACATCGGAATCTAGGTAGTGTAGACAAAGTGGACTTGTTGCTTATCAGTCATATCGGCAACCTCTTCACCTTCCAAACCATCAATGTTGATCTTCTCAGTCTTTGACTCGTTGTTAGCAACCGCTTGAGCTCTCTTTCTGTTCATGACAACGCAGATGAACCAGTACAAACCAGCAAAGAACATACAACAACAGTAACCAACCAACATCGAGGCAAAACCTACAGAATACTTTGGAGCATCCTTCGCACGGAAGGTTTGAGAACCAGTGATGGCACCACCTGCATAACCCAAATAGTTAAAACCATAAGTGACTGCCTTCTTGGTGTTACCAGCAGTGTTAGCTTGAACCAAGGAGATCAACACGACATAAGAGGCAAAGTAGAAGTACATCATGTACAAACCAGCAAGTTGGGCGCCAGTGTTCGTTTGTGGACAAGCATAACAGATGATAGAGCCGGCCAATGGGACAATCAAGGAAATAATAGCACAGAGACAGCGTCTGTTCTTCCATCTAGCACCCAACCAGGTGAAGAAGAAAGTAGAAGCGGAGGCAACGACACCAGTTGGCATACCCATCAAAGAGGCTTGAACAGAAGTGAACTTCAAGTTCTTGATGATAATGGCATTGAAAGTACCCAAACCACCATTTGGAATGTTGATACCAAAGTTGAAAAGCATGACAATGTAAGTACGAGGGTCAAGGAAGGCCTCGCGGACTTGGTCCCACTTGAATTCATTTGAGGAAATACCAGTACGGTTTTCAGCCATTCTTTTGACCATAAAGACCTTTTCTCTGTCCGACAACCATTTGGAGTTGATTGGAGAGTCTGGCAAGAACCAGAACATGAAACAGGCCCAGACGAAACTGATGGAACCAACCAAGATATAGATGTACTTCCAGGTTGGAATGGCATTACCAAAAGTGGAGGCCAAGGCAGAAAGGGCACCGTTGACAATGGAAGAACCAAATGCAAAGACAAGAGCTGTTCTGTGTGGTGACTCAGTCTTGGTGTAAAAGACTGAAACAATCAAGGAACAACCAGGGACAATAACACATTCAACAAAACCCATGAGGAAACGAAGGGAGGCTAGACCAGCAAAGTTATGAGAGGCACACTGCAACAAGGTCAACATAGCCCAAAGAATGGCACAGATGGTCAAAACCTTACTGACCCTATATCTCTGAACCAAGTAAGACATTGGCCACATTCCAACCAAGGAACCGATGAACAAGATCGAGGACAACCAACTGTACTGTTGACCAACCAAGTGTGTGTCTTCTCTCAAACCGAAAATAGCGGCAGTACTCAGAGAAACTTTGTCAACAGCACCACAGGTGGCAGTCACAAATAAACATGGTAGTAAGATCCAGTCAGTCTTTCTAATGGCTCTGCGTTGCTCTTCTAGAGATAGTGGCTCGTACTTCCCGTCGTGCTCAAGGAGGAAGAGCGCAGCATCATCGACACCTTCAACTTGTAGAACCTCCTTGGTGGAGGCGATCTCTGCGACATCTTGGTCAATGTTGGCTTTGTTGGTGGAGTCAGCACTAACTGATTCTGTCGACTTTGTAGCGTTCATCGTTGCTTGTTCTGGTGTCAGGAGATAGTCCATACCAGGTGCCACACGACAGGCTTATATAGTTGGGACTTGGACCCGATGCGTTATCTTCTTGTCACTATCCAAAATGATGTGTGAGTCGTTCGCCAAAGTGCCAAAGTTGGTCGTCTCGACCATCCTTGTATTGTTTTCCATCTGCCGTGATAAGAGTCTGCGGGGAACTGGGCAGCTCCAGACGACGGGAACCCTTAAATATAGTCCAGACATCCGAATTTGAGCAGAGGAATCAGCTCAGACAACTGCAACGCAGATTAAGATGACATAATAGCGTTATCAGCAGTGCGCTGCTATGAGGGGAGTGTAAACACTGAAATTGAGCATCTCGTTTCGAGGTCAACGTTTTCCTTTTTTTTGTCGGAGATTTCCTAATTGGGAGATGACCTCAAACGCTTCAACATGTCACACATAAAGTTCTTCGGAGAAACTAGCATAAAAGAGTCAGCCATATATCCAATGCACTGATTTATTTTACTGTATTAAGCATGCGGTACGCGGGAACATGGGGAATCAGACCATGTTAGGTCGAATCGAGCGTCGCTAGGGTATAATGGATACTAGTAAATGGTGCATCCAGTCTACTTGTCTGATCTAGTGTGTTAAGTTCCTCCCTTACGCAGAAGTCAAGTCATTCAACACCCACTGGTGATGAGTTAGCTTCGACCCACTCTTTAGACTTTAGAGATTAAACCGAAGCATGCCATTAAAACCCCATATAAGAAACTACAGAACCGTATTCTCATTAAACAGTCAAGTACAATAAAAATACAAATTCATGATATATAACTTACTGAGAAGCATCAAGAGAATTCTTCTGCAAACCAACAGTACCAGATGACAATGGGACAAAAACGCTTTCCTTCTTTGTCTTTGTTGTCAATCCCCAGAACTCATCGGTATCATTCTCTTTACCAAAACCACCACCACCTGGAGTCTCAACCTTCAAGATATCACCCTTTCTCATCTCAACCTCAGCTTGTGAAGGCAGTTGAATCCACTGGATAATACCATTACCTCTGTTTCTTCCCAAGTAGTTCTCACCCTTTTTACCATCTCCACCACCATAGATACCCCATGGAGCAAAGACTCTTCTCTGAGTGACAAGAGATAAATGGACTGGAGAGTTGAATTGGATCTCTCTGATCAAACCATCACCACCACGGAACTTACCACGACCACCAGATCCCTCTCTGATGGTGTATTGGATCAAGAAACATGGATAACGTAGCTCAAGGACTTCTGGGTCGGTAATCTTGGTGTTGGTCATGTTGGTCTGTGTACCAGAGAAACCATTGAAGCCAATTCTTTCACCATTCTTCTCGATGATACCAGCACAGTTCCCCTGACCAATAGTCTCAGTGTAGCCGAAACCCTTGATCATCTCACCTTGAGCATTCTCACCGCCAGTACCGAAGTTCAAACCATTCATGCAGCCACCAGTGGCAGAAGTGATACCAAATGCCTTGAAGAGGACATCAGTGGTTCTCTGAGAAGTCATACCGTTACCAGCGCAGACAGCAGCATAAGGGGATGGATTGATCAGCGTGTTCTCGGGAATGATGATGGTGACTGGATCCAAACAACCTTGATTCAGAGGAATCTCCATGTCAACAAGACACCTCAAAACATAAATGACAGCAGAGTATGTGACAGATCTTGGAGAGTTTAGGTTACTGTAAGATTCCAATGAGGTTCCAGTGAAGTCAATGACGGTAGTCCCTTTCTCTTCGTCAATGTCAATCTTCACCTTGATCTTAGTACCTTCATCCATGTAGTCTTCAGCAACAAGTGGCAAACGGTCTCTGTTCTTCTCAGCAAAGTCCTTCAAGTAGTTCTCAACAGCTAAGGCAGCAGTCTTCTTCACATTTCTCATATAGAACAACACAGTAGAACTGCCATACTCAATAAACAATTCCTTCAACAAGTTGATACCACGTTGGTTAGAAGCAATCTGAGCTTTCAAGTCAGAAATGTTGTCATCGATGTTTCTGGTCCCAGACACTCCATAGGTCTTTGGCACTTCATTGAAATGGTACTTCAAACCTTCATAGTCAAACTTACCATTGTCAACAATCTTCCAGGTCTCAATGTTGACGCCTTCTTCGTAGATCTCACGAGCATAAGAAGATGAAGACCCAGGAGCAGAACCACCAATTTCAGAGTGGTGGGCACGGGAGGCAACAACAAACTGAATCTTACCCTCGTGGAAAACTGGAGAAACAATAGTTAAATCTGGCAAATGGGTCCCGCCCACAGAGGGAGAGTTGGTACATAATATATCACCTTCCTTCAACTTCCCCTTCCAGTGCTCCAGCTGGTACTGAATGGCAGAGGACATAGAACCCAAATGGACAGGAACGTTTGGAGCATTCGCACACAGCTTACCCTGGTTATCAAACAAGGCACAAGAGTAATCCATTCTCTCCTTGATGTTGGCCGAAACAGAAATCTTCTGTAAGGTTCTAGACATCTCATCAGCAATGGACATGAATCTGTTAGCAAAGATGGCAAGTTGAATTGGGTCAACATACTCAGTGCTGACATTGTCTCTCACCGTGTTGATCTCCACATCCAACACAACATGTCTTGGTAAGATAGTGGCCTTGGAGTCTGGACTAACCAAGATGGTCTGAGTGGCATCCAAGATGATAGCAGGGCCTTGAACCACAGAACCCACCTCCAAGTCCTGCAAGAAATAAACTTGAGAATCCAACACACCCTCATCAAACATGATCTTAGTCACCTTCTTCGACTTTGTTTGGTCAACGGGCATGCTTGGAATTGATTCATCAAAAGGGGACAGCTCTTGGGTGATATCATCATCAGCGTTACCTTCAGATCTGATACGGATGTCAGAGACAAGGACGTCCTTTTCAGGGTCGGTGAAGGCAAACTCTCTCTCATGCGTCTCACTGAAGACAGTCAGGAAGTCACCATCCTCAGGTTGGGAGATCATAATTCTGGTATCAGATCCCTTGTAACCCATGTTAAAGAACAAAGTGGACTTAATGCTGTTAGGAATAACACCTTGGGCCTCCAAAGCAGCTTGAGACTTCTGCAGTAGAGCCTTAGACTTAACGATTAATTCATCCCTTGTAGCTTCAGAGTAGACACCAGAAACTGGTTCTTGTTCCTCATTCACCAAGTCGGCAACGGAGATACCATATGCAGAGAGTATAGATGAGTGCTTGTGAATCAAAACCTTGCTAATCTTCAACACCTGAGCAATGGAAGAGGCATGTTGTCCACCAGCACCACCAAAGGAGGCCAAAGCGTGCTTTCGGATATCATGACCCTTGGCATCGGTCAACTCTCTGATGGGTTTGGCCATTTGGAAATTAGCAACCTTCAAAAAACCCAATGCAATCTCTTCAGGAGTCTTGACCAATTCTGGATTCTCCTTGTTGATGATATCAGTGAGCTGTTCAAACTTCTTCTTGGTAATCTCTAGGTCTAGAGGTTGGTCTTCATTTGGACCAAAAATCTTCGGGAAGTACTCTGGAAGAATTCTACCAGTGAACAAGTTGGCATCAGTGATAGTCAATGGACCGCCCTTTCTGTAACAAGCAGGACCTGGGTGAGCACTAGCAGACTCTGGACCAACTGCAAAGGCACCATTCTTGTAAGTCAATATCGAACCACCACCTGCGGCCACAGTGTTAATGTCTAACTGTGGAGCAGCTAGTTTGATACCAGCAACAATGTTTTCAAAAGAGAACTCATATTGACCATCATAACGGGAGACATCAGTTGAAGTACCACCCATATCGAAACCAATGATTGGCATCTTATCATAACAGGTCTTAGACTCACCGACAACACCACCGGCTGGACCAGAAAGAAGGGACTTCAAACCAGAGAAGTTTTCCCAACTAGCCAGACCACCATCGGATTGCATGAATTCAATTCTGGTGTACTTATCAAAATCTGGTCTCAGACCCTTGAGAAACTTTCTAATATATTCCTTGACAATAGGAGTCAAGTAAGCGTCAACAACAGTAGATTGACCTCTCGGAACCATCTTCAAGACGGGAAGAATCTCATGTGACAAAGAAACGTTCTTAAAACCAACCTTCTTTGCAATATCTCCTGCCAACTTTTCGTGGTTTTGAAAGTTGAAACCGTGAACAAAAACAATGGCAACAGAGTCAACGTTGGTGCTTTCCTTCAATTGTCTTAGGTCAGCCTCCAACTTGGACTGATTCAAAGGATGAACAATCTCAAATACTTCACCGGTCTCACCAAGAACGTACTTCTGACCATCGACAAGGTCCTTAGCATCATACCCAGTCGGGTCAACAGTGAATGCTGGCATGGTGACTCTCTCCTTAGCTTCAATGCAGTGTTCGTGCAAGACACCTGGTTTAACAATGTTCAGAGCAAACAGATCTGGACGGGACTGATCAGCAATGTGAAGGAGGTCTTTGAAGCCCTTAGTGGTGATCAAGGCGCATGGAGCACCCTTTCTTTCCAATAGAGCATTGGTGGCAACAGTGGTACCCAGACGGATCGAGGAGATTGGACTCGTATCTAGGAGCTGGCCTCTTGGGATTTTAGTACCAGTAGCCTCTTCTAGAACACGTCTGATACCCTCTATATTTGAGTCTTCATAGTTGTCTGGATCCACAGATAGGAGCTTGAAAGTCTTTTCGACGTTGTTGACTTTGTAGATGACGTCGGTGAAAGTACCACCACGGTCAATCGCGATGGAAATCTTGAGCGTCATGACTTCGTTGGAGAAGCTGTTCTCTGGGTGGCAGCATTGCCGGGAGACAGACCTCTTTATATGAACAGAAAGTCAACTGGTATAGAGCCAGAGGGATGAAATCGTGGAAGGTCCAAACGATGAAGGTGACAGGAAGGTGGAGACGAGATAAGGGATCCATGACCGCAACTCCGCAAAACATCGCGTCAACCGGTCAGGACTCCAAGACTTCAGGATAAGGAGTAGCTTATGGAAGGAGGTAGATCGTCACGAGCTACCGCGTTTAATCTCAGGTAATGGTGTCTGAGGTGTCACTGTTGGTGTAAAAACTTGAAATGCCTTTCCGAGAGTTTTATCCGCGACCTCGATCCTGAATTGAGTAAACCACGGACCGGAGACCAAGGGATTCTAAACTTGAGGGGTTGTAAAGTGAGCTGTTGTATAATTGAGGATTAGAACATATTCTACTGAAGTCCAAGATCTGAAATAGGTTTGTTCATAACATTCAATTAAAGCAATGCGACATCAAGCCAGACTGATACTCATGGCTTTCCCTTTGATAATGTCCTTCCATAGTGCAGGTTGAGAGCCAAGGTCTTTCTCCTTCCACACGTTCAGAATAATCTCTCTGGCAGCCTGGACTGTCTTCAATTTACGTCCCTGTTCCATCTGTCTGAGATTGTCCAAAACAAACCATCTTACCTCTTCAGTATCAGCTGTAATGAGTCCAATGACAAATAGAGGCCACAAAAGAGACATATAACAATCAGGAAGGGTTCCTCGTAGCTCCATGATTTTCTCAGTGCATTTGTGCGGGTCCAGATTGGTTGATGTAGATGGTTCAATGACTATCTTCTTGTTTAAAAATACCACTGCGTAGAGGTATAAGAGTGCGCTGAGTCTTTTGATCTCTGCGATGGTTGAGATATTTTCTCGTCCTTCTGTGCTGAAGTAAATGTCGCTGTTCGTCGGAAGTTGTTGATTTAAACAATTCAGCATCTCTTCTGTCTCCTGAGCATGTTTGATAACCTCCTGGGAATACTCTTTCAGAACCGCACTAGAATCCTCAAGTGCAACATCATCAACACACTGACCGATCACCGTGATACGATGAATCAGCGATATCAGATATGGAGAGCATCCGAACACAAGATCTATCTTGGTGTCGTAATCTTTCTTCAAGTCCTCAATAAAGGGATCATCTTCAATCGTAATTGGTCCTGCAATTGTATGCGAATCATGGATCCATGCTGTCTCACCCATAACTTCATGGGAAATGAAATAACGAACAAAGAACTTTCCCATCGGACTCAAGATTTTCTCCCTGACACTGGAGGATCCTTTTAAAACACTCTTGGCATAGTTCAACAACACCAGCCATGAGTTGCTGCAGTTAACGGAGATCTCAATAAAACACAGCATAATGACAATAGCAAAAACATCATCCCAACCATCAGAGTCATTTTTGGTCTCAATAAGCTTTGTAATCTCAGAAATCACCTCCAGAAGATAAGTTTGAGCAATTTGTGTGTATTCCTGTTTCTCTAGCAGTACCAGTTGGGCAGCACTCGCAGCAACCACTGTCTTCATTACCAGTGGGGACCGTAAAGCCAGTGGGATAATCAGATGAAGATAAGGGTTCAGCTCCGGTGCAATGTAGCTGTCCATGGAACTGTTTGGTTTCACCTCGCAACAGACAGAATAGGGACCAATGTTATCAATGAAGTATGTCAAGAGGTCACTTTCAAGTGCGTTCAAAGTGAAGCGACACTGGTCTATGTTCGGTTCAGGGACATTCAAGAGTTGATTGATGGGGAAGGCTGCAAATGAGTCCAAGAAGATGTCTTCAAACGACAGAGGCATGTTGTTGTCAAGGATCATAAAGTCAAATGCATCAAATGTAACCTGGGACATATTGTGTGCCTTCAAAGTGGGGATCAAAGTCTGCTCAAAGATGGTACCAATGAATGAAGAGTCAGATGCAAAGCCTGACTTAATATGTAAGCCACCAGAGAGAGTCTCGAGCTCTCTAGAACTGACGTTGACATACAAATAGTCATTTCTCTGCGTTACGACATTGTTATGGTTTACGGTACTCATCCTCGTTGTCTCTTTCGACCCCAAAGCACCACGCTTGTGCCTGTCTCTGTTCTTGTTTCTGGCCTCTAGAGACCTGCCAAATGTGATCCCTCTTTGATCAGCTTCGTCTTCCCAAGTTAGGGATAGTGCTTGGAATTCACAGGATAACCCCAGTTTAGAACACCGGACACATGTAGGTCTGGTCTCATCACACTTCACTCGTCTGCGCTTGCACGTGGAGCAGCCGTTGCGACTTCTGGAACCGTATGCCTTCACCTGACCCATTAAGTTCGAGGGTGGCGTGTTGTTTTCACTTGTGAGAATGGTGCGGTGCCATTTATGTACAAGAAAGAGTGGTGAAAGGGAAGCTTATCAATTTGTTTGGCGATTTCGCGGAGATCAATAAAACCATCGGGGAAGGTGGAGACGACCCTCCTGATGACTGCGTCAATAGTATGGGGTTATATAAAGAAGCGTTCTGATGCTTTCGACTATGTACGAAGAGCAGATATAATCAAACTCCATGATGAACCCTCAAAATCACATTATTATTGTTGGTGCAGGCACCTTCGGGCTGTCGACTGCCCTTGAACTTCTCCGTAAGGGCCACGAGAACCTTAGCTTGATTGATAACTATCCTATTCCTTCGCCGTTAAGTGCTGGAAACGACGTAAACAAGGTATTTCAATCCACTGTGGAGGATGAGTTCTATTCAAGCCTCGCTCAAGAGGCTTTGCTAAAGTGGAGATCTGATGAATTGTACAAACCTGCGTTCAATGAGGTTGGTATTATCTACGGTGGATCAGGCGAGAAAGCTGTCAATGAGATCAACAGAAGATATAAAGTTGTAATTTCCAAAGGTGAAGATGTCACCAGAATTGATTCACCTGAAGAGTTTGCCAAACTTGTGAGAAGCCCTGAGGATGATGGAACCAGATTCAAGGGATGGAAGGGATACCACCAGAAGAGCAAGTGTGGTTGGACTTTTGCTAGACTGGCTCTTGAAAATGTCTGGAAGGAGTGTGAAAGCCTCGGTGCAAAGTTCATATGTGACAAGGTTGAAACTCTGATTTATGACAACAAAACTAAGAACTGCACCGGTGTCAGAACCTTTAGTGGCCAAATTGTCAAGTCATCAAAGACAATCATCTGTGCTGGCGCAAACTCAGTCAAGCTGCTAGACTTCAAGGGTCTTCTGTTGGCCAAGTGCTGGACTGTGGGTCATATCAAGCTTACTGATGAGGAAGCTGCAGCCTTGAAAGGTCTCCCAGTGGTGTTGAATATTGACGAAGGCTTCTTCTTTGAACCAGATCTCAACAACGAGCTCAAGTTCTGCAATGAGTTCCCTGGATACATCAACATGGACACCGAAAAGAATTACTCTGTTCCAGTGTATAGAAACGAGATTCCAAAAGAGGCTTATGATCAAATGAGAAACTTCCTTCGCCAGGTCTTCCCCGAATCTATCGCCTTCAGAGAGTTCCATGTCACCAAAATCTGTTGGTGTACAGACACCCCTGACCGTCACTTCCTGATCTGTGAGCATCCAGACCACAAGGGTCTTGTATTGGGTACTGGAGACTCAGGTAAGGGCTTTAAGTACATGCCAATAATTGGCGAGTACATCTCTGAGGTGGCCCTGAAGGGAAACGATGCTCTAGAGGAAAGTAAGAGGGTGGCTTGGAGTTGGAGACCTCACCAGGCCACAGACAGAGACGTTTTTGAGTTGCAAAAAAGAATGGGTGGACTCAACATCATCAAGGACTTGAAGGATGTGGGTGAGTGGAGAGGCAAGTAGTCAGCGAATGTATATATATATATATATATCTATAGATGTATACAGAGTTATAGAGTTTTGTTAAGAATAAAATGTAAGATCACAAAGACCGACACAAAAAAACAAAAATTGGTTGAACGAAGGAACATGAGATTGCCTATCTAACACCAACGACTCACGAGTATCAGAGAGATGTACACTTCGGTATTCTATCATCTATGAGCCGAGCCAGTTACTATTACCTTGAAGTCCAGGCCTGTGGCTGTTTACTTCCTGACCACTCAGCTCAAAGCATCCGTTGTGGCAAGCAGCTCGGGACGACCTTCCCGTCACATGACAACACCCACATGCACTCACAAATCAGTATAAAGCTCCATATCCCAGTCCTGTTTCCAAAGGTTCCATTATTGAATTCAGAGTTATGCCATCTGAAATCACTCTTAACAACGGCCTCAAGGCTCCATTGGTTGGTCTTGGTCTGTGGAAGCTTCCAAAGGAAACTGCAGCTGAACAAGTGTATAATGCCATCAAGCTGGGCTACAGACTCTTCGATGGTGCTGCTGACTATGGTAACGAAGTTGAAGTTGGCCAAGGTATCAAACATGCTATTGATGAAGGCTTGGTTAAACGTGAAGAGCTGTTCATTATTTCGAAGCTTTGGAACACCTTTCACCACCCAGAAAACGTCAAGATCGGTCTTGAGAAAACTTTGAAAGACTTGCAGTTGGACTATCTCGATTTGTATTACATTCACTTTCCAATTGCCCAAGCATTTGTTCCAGTTGAGACCCTTTACCCTCCGAACTTTGGTCTGACCGAAGAGTTTGTGTTTGAAAATGTTCCAATCATTGACACCTACCGGGCTTTGGAAGCTGCACATGATGAGGGCAAGATCAAGGCTATTGGTATCTCCAACTTCTCGGGCGCCTTGATCCAAGATCTTTTGCGAGGTGCTAAAGTTAAGCCATCTGCTCTACAGATCGAGCATCACCCATACCTTGTCCAACCAAGGCTAGTGGAGTATGCCCAAACTGCTGGTCTCTGGGTCGTTGCTTATTCCTCTTTTGGACCGCAGTCCTTCTTTGAGCTAGACCATCCAAAGGCAAAAAACCTCTCCACTTTATTTGAGCAGGGTGCTGTCACTTCCATTGCCAAAGTTCATGATAAAAAGCCTTCTCAGGTCTTATTGAGATGGGCAACTCAACGTGGTCTTGGTGTTATTCCGAAATCCTCTAAAAAAGATAGACTTTTGGAGAACTTGAATGTTGAAGACTTTGACTTGACTCAAGTGGAACTGGACAAGATCTCCTCTTTGGATGAGGGCATAAGATTCAATGATCCATGGGACTGGAAGAACACTGGAATTCCAACATTTATCTAGATTCAAACATAGATATATCCTTAGACATTGAATTAACAATTTTGAACCGCATATCGTGTATTCGATACTTTAGAATTATACCGATTGATACCACCAATAATCTACTTCGTTAATGTTCATTCAATAATAGGGGTCCATAAAAGCAGACCTTTTATTTACAACCAAAAATCAAGTTAGTCACTTGGAGAATCAAATTACAGGTTAAACCAAATATCTTCTCAGCTTTGGTTCATAAGCTTTCTCCAGATACTTACAATCAGCAGGATCAAGATCTTAATGATTAGCCACAACAAGATCATTGAGTCTTTCAACCTTGCTTATACCAAGGAGTAGATTTGCTCCCTTAAGGCTTAGAGATCAACCGAGCCAAAGCGAATCGCGATAGTGGTCCTCGAAGCATTGGACTTCTCTGCAATTTCACCAACACGTTTGATGATCCCCTTGTCAGACTCTAAAGAGTCTTTCTCAGTAAACACCTCACGAAATATTGAGAATGACATGGCCTCTCAAAGGGAAGTGATTCCGGAATCCGTGTCCTTGCTTTACTCTCTGGCTAAAAAAGCATAGGCCAATGGGGAGAATGGAGCGATGCCAAAACCAGTCTTGCGTGCATAGCAGTTCATTGTTTTTTGACAAGATAGTTCGTTCTCTGTTTTAGGTTGGTAACTTTTGGTAGGGGCAGTATGTACCAGTTTTCAATTATGTAAGCGGCGTTCCCTGTTCCCTGTTCCCTGTCCCAGTTCCCTGTTCCATGTTGGGATTTACACATTTAGTAAAGTACTGGAACTAAGTCATGGGCCCCACTCTCCATTTTTCAGAGATAGAAGTCATGTCTATGATTAAATTTTCGATACCTAGGTCCTAGACGTCCTCCCTGCTAGTCTAGCAGCTCATGTGGGGCTATCTTTTAGAGTTATATTCTTCTTCACTGTAACCAAATCATTAGCCACTTTCAATTTCATGATAAGGAAGGATACACGCTATTTCATAATCTTTTGGTCTTCAATCAGCTCTGCCTCCAAGTTCAAATCGTATTTGGCAAACTTTCTGGAAGGCACTCTCTTCTCAAATAGAATATCCAACTCTTCATAAGTTCTATCCTTAGTCTCTGGCAATCTGAAAAACGCCCACACTAATGTACAGAAAGCGGTACCAAACCAGACAAACCCAGTCTTACCCTTCAAATTAGCCTCAGTTGGATTGATCAGGTATGGTTCAACAACATTGGAGATCAAAGAACAAATTGAATAAGTACCCCTAGCCAAAGAGATGGACTTATGACGAACACGAGTAGCAGACATCTCAGAGGAAATAGTGAATGCCAACGGGCCAATTGTGAGAGCATATGTGGCAACCCAAAACATAGTGATACCAGCTTGTGCCCATTTACTTCCAGATGCCTGTGAGGCGGTAGAAAGAATACCGATCAATAGAAGGGTGAAAGTCAAAATAGAGTAACCAGTAACGTAGATCTGACGTCTACCAAATCTGTTGAGGAGGAACCATGATAACACACAACATGTGAAGGAGATACCAGTAACACCCAAATTCAGCTTGTAAACATCCTCTGGATTCAGCCCCGATTGTAAGAAGAAGTAGGATGGAGAGTAGGCAAATGTAGAACCTGACAACACTTGACCAGCAAATGCAATACAGGCAATCTCAGTACGTCTCAAGTTTGTACCTTGGAAACATTTGATGTAACCCTTGAGTCCAGAATACTCTCCCTTCGACTCCTGCTCCTGTTTCTTCTCAAGTTCATTGGTACGAATCATTAGAGCAACACGTTCCTGTGCCTTAGAATGGATTGCTTTGGTTGAAAGTCTCTTAGCATTTTTCACAGCTTCCTCAATGCGACCCTTTCTCACCAGCCATTGAGGGGAGTCAGGGGCAAAGAATGTTGCAATGAACAAGAAGGGAATAAATGCCCACTGAACAGCGAAAGGAACTCTAAAGGACCACTCAGTTCTGTTACCCACCAAGCCTTTCAAAACACCAGCAGCGATGAACTGTCCCATAGCAAAGCAAAGATTGATATAGGCAGTCAAGTAACCTCTCAAGGACATTGGGAGGATTTCAGAAGAGTAAGAAGCACCTAGTGTGGCAAAGACACCCCATGGTAAACCACAAAGAATCTGACCCGCCAACAAATGTGATACAGATTGGGCAAAGAATGGAATGAAGATAAAAGCAGCCATGAACATGTAAGAAACAATAGCGACATAACGATGGCCAAACTTTTCAGACACATATCCGTTGATCAAAATACCAAAGATTGTACCAACTGACGCACCAGTGCTTAGAGCCACTTGCCAGCTACCAGACAACTCGTAATTACCACCGCCAATATCTCTACCATACTTCTCTCTGAAAGAGGGATAAGCAAAGAAGGAGGACATCAAAATGTTATCATAACCTTCCATGATAATAGAACCAGACATAACAATAGCCCATAGAATACCTGGACGGTAGAGCTTGAAAGCCTCTCTGAAAGTCAAAGAGTGTTCATCAGCAGCATGGTTTTGTGCATCAATGAAGATTTCATCAACTGCTACATCATTGGTCTGATGTTTGGACACAGATGCTGTGGAATTGTTGTCCTCGATGTGTTCTTCCTGAGGTTTAATGTCAGACATTGAGGATATAGTTAGATTGTGTTAAAATGAAGGAAGGGCTGATGCTGGTGGAGTAATTCCACTGTCATTTTATACAGCAGAATATGTTCTAATGGATATGATATACTGGATGTTGGGGAGTGGAGAAATACTAAACCAACCAGGGTCTAGAGAGGGTGTGATCTAGAGTGGGGACCACAGAATGTACATCAATCCCAAGAATGATGTTGCGAATCCGCTCATAGAAAGTTCCTACTGTGGAGTGGAGATCACTGAAGACAGTCATGGCCTTGTTGTTCAACAGATCAGCGTAGGAAAGGGGGAAGGAACCAAAACCCATGAATGCCTGTTTGTGCACCTTATCGTAGGTGTTCTGTCAATGACCTGTTGAGTCTCGATAATGCTTGTCACGCCTCAAAGACTTACAGGCTCCTGCGACCTGTCAAGATGAATGAGGGGCTGGGCAGTGGGAGTTGCACCTTTTTCCAAGGAGGACAAGAATGAGCGCATCTATCTTACATCCATATCTGATCCTTCTGATTACCGTTTCTGGTTGATTGCCATTCCCTCGATTCTCGCAAAATGGAAGAACTTTCGGAAAGTTTTCGGATGAAGGGAAACGACAGAGAGAAGAAACTATGTGTCAATCGTAACTTGAACCATCTACTAGAAAAAGGAAGGTCACCCAAATGCCTATGAAGGATCGTCAATTGTCTGATGTCATACACCTCACCCACAACGGATCTCATTTATCCCTTAAAATGGGACAATTATCGACAGGACTCACAAAAGATCGTTGGGATTGGTCTTTGGACACATCATGATAGCTATAAAACCACAGAAGCCTCTACCTTTCCATTCTCATTCACAATATTCGCCATCAAACAACCAAATGACTGAACGCACTACTTCTTTTGATCGTCATATGGCCTCAGACACGCGGTTCTCCCGTGGTATGTGGGAAGCCAAAGCAGGTGTTTCTATTAAATGGGCACAAGATTCTTACAAGACCCTTGAGAACGAAGCAGGAATCTACAATGTATCGACCACTCACCCTCGTCCTACTCGTGGTGGTCAATTAAACAATCCAACAATCACTACCAAGTTGTCCTCACCTGGTGAAGGTATTATCGGTGTTGAACATTATCACCATCTATCCAAATACATTAACTCCAATGAACCAAAGTTTGATATCAATGAAAAGAAGGATAGTGATCATTACAAGACTGAAACAACCGAGTCATTAATAACATTGGTAGTTGATGGTGGAATTTCTGCTAGCATTCAAAAGGAGAAATGGGGTATTGAATTCAAGAATGACAAGAAACTTTTGACAAAGCTTGGTTTCAGATCTGTTGGCTGGATTGTTGACTCTAGATACCCAGAAGAGGATGGTACTCCTTCCACTTATACCCAGTTCCAACTTCATATCTCCAACGGTGAGAAGTTCTTTGGTCTTGGGGAGAGATTTGGACCATTTGTGAAGAATGGCCAAAGAGTAGAAATGTGGAACGAAGATGGTGGTACATCTTCAGAATGGGCGTACAAGAACATTCCATTCTTTTTATCCAGCAGAGGCTATGGTGTCTTTGTTGACTCTCCGGGTGATGTTGTCTTTGAGATTCAGTCTGAGAGAACCACAAGAGTTAACATCACTGTCCCAGCAGAAGGTGTCAAGTACTACATTATTAATGGCCCAGATCCTAAGTCTATCTTGGCTCGCTATGCTTCCTTGACTGGTTTCCCTGCTCTTCCACCAGCCTGGACCTTTGGATTGTGGTTGACTACCTCGTTTACCACAGACTATGACATCAACACCGTGAGTTCATTTATTCAAGGTATGAAGGATCGTGAGATCCCATTACGTACCTTCCACTTTGACTGCTTCTGGATGAAGGGTTTGCAATGGTGTGACTTTGAATTTGATCCTAAGTTCTTCCCCGATCCAAAGAAGATGCTTGCTGAGTTAAAGCAGAAGTTTGGTATCAAGGTGTGTGTCTGGATCAACTCGTACATTGCGCAAGAATCCTCTTTGTTCAAGGAGTGTGATGAAAAGGGATATCTGATCAAGAATGTTGATGGCTCTTCCTACCAAACAGATCTGTGGCAAGCTGGTATGGGTATCATTGACTACAGCAATCCAGAAGCTTACTCCTGGTACCAAGATCTGCTATCCAGTTTGGTTGATTTGGGTGTTGACTCTTTCAAGACTGACTTTGGTGAGCGTATCCCTGTCAAGGGTATCAAGTACCACTCTGGTCAGGATCCTGTGACCATGCACAACTACTACACCTTCTTGTACAACAAATGTGTGTTTGAACTACTCGAGAAGAAGTTGGGCAAAAACGAAGCATGTTTGTTTGCAAGATCAGCCACAACTGGTGGCCAACAGTTCCCAGTCCACTGGGGCGGTGACTGTGAGTCAACCTTTGAAGCAATGGCTGAGACTTTGAGGGGCGGTCTATCTTTGACCCTTTCTGGATTTGGATTCTGGTCTCATGATATCTCAGGGTTTGAAGGTTCCCCAGATCCAGTCCTATACAAGAGATGGTGTGCATTTGGCCTCCTAAGTTCTCACTCTAGACTGCACGGCTCGTCATCCTACAGAGTCCCCTGGAACTTTGATGAAGAGTCTTCTGTTGTCTTAAAGAGGTTCACCAACTTGAAGTTGAGTTTGATGCCATACATCTATGCCAAAGCCATTGAAGCCCACAAGACTGCCACACCAGTTCAGAGAGCTCTGCTCTTGGAATTCTTCGATGATAAGGTTGCTTCTCAAGTTGATGATGTGTTCATGTTAGGTGATCGTATCCTTGTTGCTCCCGTAACCAGTGAGGATGGTGTTATTGAATACTATATTCCAAAGGGTGACTGGTATGGATACTTGGATGGCGAAGTGAGATCATCCACTGGTGAATACTTCACTGAGACTCATGACTTCAAGTCTCTGCCAATGCTTATTAGACCAAACTCTGTGTTTGTTTCAACTGGTTTGGATGCTCCAAATAACCTCCCAGACTTTGACTACTGTGATGATGTCCTGGTTAACTTGTATGACCTGGATGATGGTAAACATCTTCTTGAGATTCCTGACATTAATAAACCGGGTCAGTTTGCCGGTGATGTCAAAGTTAAGAAGTATGGTGATTCAATCTTAGTGGAAGCTTCCAATGTCAAGAAGTTGTCTGTTAGATTGCTTGGTCTCAAAACTATAAAGAACACTGATGGTGTGTTGAGTGAGGATGAGCTTGGTAACATTGTTGTTAAGTCTTCAAGTGGCACAAGTCTCACAATGTGTATCTGAATACAATTGGATTAGTATTGATGTGGTACTTGTAGCGATTGGAAGGTTAATTACTGATAATTACTGGTAGAACCTTTCTTTTACGTTTGGTGCGAGCTCCCCAGTCTTAGATCTACTGTAGTAGTACCCAATGACAAGGTTTATAAAACGTTCAGAGCATCATTCACTTGCTCAGAGTTGAATGGTCGGTAAAGGTACCTTTCTTCGACTTAAGGCATGGGAAAAAATGCCAGAGCAAAGATAATTGCGTCCCAATAGAGTTTCAACTCAAGCATTGTGATATGATTTCCACGTTTGATACATGGATGCGCAATCAAGTAGTTCACTGGACATTGATCGAATAAGCTAACAGCAACCAACTTTTCTCTTCTCTCTATCAGCTCTGCCCCCCAGAACATTTTTTCTTTATCCACTTCCCTCATGTCTTGAGGACATGAGATGGAACAGGAGTAAGGCTCACCTCATGGCCAGAGAAGGAAGAAAATGTTGATGTGAAGAACAAACAGAGATACGAATGGAATCAAAAACTTTCAGTGCATTCATAAAGTTCCTCAAGAGGACAATCCTTTTATATTTAAATCAAAAATCAGTTTGATGAGGTTAGGTGCTGGAGATTTGGAAATGGCGAATGAGTTTTCAGTGAAGCTCTTTGTGAAATCCTCATGTTGCAGCTTTAGGGCATCTTGGCAATAGAATAAGCGCAAATCTTGAAACAGATATCAAGTTCCAAGGCAGCGAGTCATAAGAACTGCATCTTGAGTTAGCAAGAGAGCAGGAGGGTGCCTACGGGAGTACATCCCAAGCTGAGACGGGCTGCCAAACCACGTGTTGTAATAGATAGAACGCTATCTCTTCCAAAGCAGCACTCTATCTACCCCTAATCTTGTAACTTGTATAGGCTACGATCAAAGGCGGTTCAGGTGCCGTTAGAAGACGGACTTAAGGTTAAATAGAGATACCGTCTAGAGTCTAAACTCACAAATGAGGCTCAGCACTGTTTGCAAGTGAATTAATTGGGAGGCTCAATGGATCAACTAGACTAATTGGGAACTCCATCAAGGTTACTGACCTTATTCTTGATGATTGAAACCACATCGTGTCGCTAGCAAGTAACAACCTGTTGTATCATGCTGTTGTGTTTTGAAACATACTGAATGGCTTTGAACTGGGCCTGCTCTCACAACACTTGATAGACACACTTTTCGCCACCAATTTCGACTTCAACATTCTGAATGACAGTGGGAAATCTACTGCCAAATTCTTTGTTTGCAAGTTGATCTAGTCCCTTTCCCAGTCAGCAACCCCCCCCCCCCTCACCAGTTTGTGTCTGGTACATCTTTGGGGCTGTAGAACGGTCTTAGTATCAAGACTCAGTTTTGGGAGAACAAATTTTTGCAGTTCAAGAACCTTATGAATGGGTGGTTGAGGTGGCAGAAAGTATTCAGGAACATGTCATTTGGTTTACTGTTCTTCAAAGAATTGAATACCTTGTAGCTTTGTCTTGAGATGAAGCGAATAGCTATCCTCAACCAGGACCCACTCAATCTTTTACGGGAACCAAAATCACCATTATAGACTACCTCTGACCAACTACATTATTGGTGTTGTCAAGACTGCATTATTTCCCGTTATTCTTCTAAACCTGAGTCATCATAATCTTTCCCAAGTCGTCGAATAGGAATTGTTCAAATTTTCTGGATTGAATATACCTCCAGCGAACCACAAGTACAGTGGCTTCTTGTTTTATAAATGTTTTTGCGTTCTTTCTGCTTGGATCATTACTTCTTAGGGAATGTACTGCTGGAGGAAAAATGGACCTTGGTGCTCTTTCATCTTCATACCCTGTCTAACTAAACCTCCGCCTTTGACCTCTTCAACTCCAAACTGGACCAACAAGTTGCACTTGCCAGAAAATTCCAATTCCAGTAAGTTGACCCCAAACAAATTATCCTTGTGTTTGACAACTAATGGGGGCACTGGTCATTTGGTGCAGGGCACCTTTTCAAAATGCTTAGAGACTCTGACTATTCTTAGAGGAGCTTTGGTTGACTGTTGTTTATTGTGTTCTTTAAAGTATACTCTTTGTTTACCAACGTGCCCTATAGCGTAGTATTTATGAGCCCTACAATTATTAGAGTTTGTAAACAACGATAGTGTCTAATGACAATATTCTCAAATGGCTTGTGATTATTGATGCCAATGGAGCTCGTCACCGACTTTCTCAAAGTGGCAAAGACGACCAAAGTAGTATTTGATAATGTTGTTATTGTGTTTCAGATAGCTGGAGGCCTGCTTTGTGAAAGCAGAATTGCCAGAACCTATTGTTGGCAACACACTCCTGGCCATTGAAGTGTGGTTACCTGTCTCCCTGTCTTCCCCTGACCAATACTCTTAATCGTACACAAAATATTAAAAATATCAATTTGTGATGTGTACAACAGACTTAAACCTGATCAATTACTGACCACTTTTGACAAGATGACCATTGACCGACAGACTGTTTTATAGTACACTCAGCACTGAATGAAGTCGAGTAATTTACAGTGTCCTGTTTCAAGTTGTTGGTTGCAGGGCTATTATAGTTTTGGTGTTTTCATTACATCATGCAAGGTTACGTAAGGGCCTTTTCGATTACATAATAAGTGGAGTCTTGGGTCTTGAGTCTTTGGTTCTTTAGTCTCTTTGGTCTCTTTGGTCTCAAAAGGGGCTTCTCAAAGCAAAAAAAACACAATTGGTCTGGATTTTGGAAATAACTGTTTGCCGCCCTCTCATAAATGATAAGTCAAACTGTGCAAACTATGGAACAAATACCCATCATTGACTGGAAGAAGATCAAAGCCATACCTATTGCTATAGAGTCTGTTGAGAAGCTCGCGAAGCTGTGGAGTGCTGCGAGTTTTGAACAGTTTAAGGACTTGTCACTGGAGGCGAAGAGAGAACCGTTGTACAAGTCTTTGAAAGAGACAGAGTCAGCAATCCTCAATTCCAAACAAAGGAGTCCAACAATCCCCCAGTTCTCAAGATTGGAAACAGCCGCGCAGAGGATTAAGAACTACACTGATGACTACAAAAATTACACCGATAGCCTCGTTCCTCCTGGCTATCCTGGGGGCGCCACTAACTTCTTTAATTTGCAGGCAATGAAGCTGGCCAGTTTGATTGAATGCCCTTTGAAGCCAATGGCTTTGTCACCACTTCTTACTCCTCAAATGTCTTCATTATCTTGTTCCTTGCGCAAAGGCAAGTTTTCCTTCTTTGAAGCGGGTATCCCTGATGAAGCTGACTCAAACTTTCACAAAGCTCTATTGGGGGAATGCACCGAAGATATATTTCAAGGCCAGGATGGTCCAAATGAGCTGAAGAGAAGAGCAATGGTGATCATAATAAGACATGTTCCAGGTTGTGGTTCACAAGATGAAGCAGAGGATCTACTACTCCACTGGATCCGTATTTCAACATGCACAAATATCAACACTATTGATGAAAAGGAAACCGATAGTGAGATTATGAAGAGGTTTGTGAAGGGGTTCGACTCTGAATCACTTAAGAACACAAAGAGTGAGAAGGCCTTAAACTTTACCAATCCCAAAGGTTCCCTTCTTATTTCACACACTACACAGTATTATGAAGCTGATGGAGCATCTTCTGTGTTGAACGAAGAACTAGACAGCTACTCGCTATTACTGCTGAACAACTTCTACAATGAGATCAAGACGATTCAGTTCTGTTTCAGAGGTCGTGATATTGAGCAGAAGGAAAAGTACCTTATTGATAGATCTATCATGATTATGAGCACTTGGAAGAATCAGTTTGCAATCAAGGAGCACATTCTCCAACACGTTCTTACCAAAGATTGCTTCAAAAACAGGCCTAGCTCTTCAGTTGCACACACGGAGTCTTCCATGACGAGACACGGGGGCGAAGTGCCACCAGAATCTGATATTCAAGCCGACTTCTACGGCGCATACTTACCATCTAAGCTTAAGAACCTGCTGGTGATGAAAGATAGCAGTGGAGATTCAGAGGAAGATGATTTAGTGATCTTTGCTGATATTGAAGCTGTCAAACAACAGTCAAGAACAGGCTTTGATGATTTAAGCAAGTCTTTGACTGGTACCTCAGGTTCCCAAATTGCTCATCTGGCCGATACTTCAACTTCAGGGGCAGTTGACAGAGGAGGAAAGAGCTACTTGAAGCTTCCATTGGGGCCCTATGTCAAGCTGAAAGAGGAGCGATCCAGTACATCTTCAAATGCTGCCAATAATGGCAAGAGAGAACTTGATACCTCAGAGAGTTGCAAAGTTCAGGAGTCAGAGATTATCCCTTCCGAGTTCCTGAATGAGCAACGATTCATTATTCCCGACCTGAAGATTTCTACCAACATCAAAGTAATAGATATGCACTCAGGTCAAGGGTTAACAATTGCCAATGTGACTTCCGCGGTTATTGAACTGAAAGCTTCAGCCAATCTTGAGTTCATAGTTAAACTGGCTCGGTCCTTTATTCGTGAAAGGACGAAAACCAACACAACTTGGAGTACTTTGTCTGGTATCCATAGAACTGAAATGATCTGCAGAGCATTGCGCAGCATGGCCATTTCTGTCAAAGAGCTGTATGCCACTTACCT
>JAJMLD010000124.1:0-23013 GCA_030569515.1 Barnettozyma vustinii | reverse complement strand
ATTTGAAGAAATATGTGGAGAGATCATCTATGTACCCTAAGCAACCACCAAGAACAAAGTTGGAAGTGAAAGAGAGAATTTCAGAGATTACTGCAATTATTGGTGTTAACACAGAAGACAAAACTTTTACAGTGACATGGACACAGTGTGATCCAAAACATGCTACTGTGATATCTTACGAGGAGTTTGACACAATGCCATCTGCACAACGCAGAAGAGACCTTATTACAGAAACAGAAGTCTTCAACGAGATACCACCAGAGATAGCTGATATCAATGAGCCAACACGCCCGTTCAGCGAGATCATTGCCCAAGTACAGAGAGACGCAGAGACTACAAGAGAATCAGATCACGACAGTAAGTAACCGTCTTTGAAGAAGGGGAGAATGTGAGGATTCTGGAATTATAGATTACGAAAGGAATCACGTAAGCATTCTGGATATTGGTCATGGACATAACGTGTTGAATAAGGTGACGTTGGGTGATAGATGAGGTGATAGATGAGGTGATGTATTGGATGATCAATCAGCAGATGATCGAGAGCTATTTTAGGAATTGAACTAGTATAAAAGAAGCAATTGAGAAAGGAAGAAGGTGAGGGGTGGAGAATAGAAGGAGGAGAGATCTCAGTACAAATCGAATAGCCATCAGAAGAACTCTCCTCCTTCTATTCTCCACCCCTCACCTTCTTCATTTCTCAATTGCTTCTTTTATACTAGTTCAATTCCTAAAATAGCTCTCGATCATCTGCTGATTGATCATCCAATACATCACCTCATCTATCACCTCATCTATCACCCAACGTCACCTTATTCAACACGTTATGTCCATGACCAATATCGAGAATGCTTACGTGATTCCTTTCGTAATCTATAATTCCAGAATCCTCACACACTCAGAAAAAGCTCTTATGGCCAAGTTGGTAAGGCGCTACACTAGTAATGTAGCGATCCTCAGTTCGACTCTGAGTGAGAGCAGATTTTTCCTGTTTTTGTTACAGAAACTACCCTAATCATGATAAATTGATTCTAATGAATACGTTGAGATCGAGTATACCGATCGACATTAGACATGGGCAATAACTCTCCAAGTTAGCCAGCCTCCCTGGCTACCGGCTACCTCCAATTGAAGACCCAAGTAGCCATCTGGAAGGTCCTTGGTTCGATGCGTGGGGCGGACAGGTTCGTATAATCAATGGAACATGATTGTCCCACGACGCGTCACTTAAAAAAAAACACTAACACAAGAACAACAAACATCAACAGGATGAGATCTATGGACGAGTGACCACAGACATCACCTCGTAAACCTCGCAAGGCTGTTATCAACGCTATTCCATACATTTTCAGTAATGACGGTGAAGATGTTTCTAATGATCCAAAGAAAGATAAAGACTTCGCTCCAAGTGAACCAGCTAAGAAGAAGCTGAAGAAGAATGGGCCCAACAAGGCCCCTCGGGTTACAATAATGAATGAGAGGACTTCCAGCATTTCTGCACCTGCTCGTGAAAGCAACACACCTGATGAGTCCACTGATTCGGAGCCTCAAAGCTCTACAATTCCAAACACAGTTGACACACCCACTAACGAAGATGTCACTAACGGCCGCACTAGAAGATTTGATACCCTCATTGATTCAATAAGACCCTCGCCTGCAGTATCAGCAACTCAACGCATATCATCTCCAGAACCCTCACTTTTAGGTGCACTCTCTCTTGATAGTGCGTGCAGCGTTGATCAAGAAGTTCTTTCTGACTCTGCCTCGAGCTATCACAATGAAGGTGATGAAAAGAACTGTCGACGACCATTATGGTGAAGATGATGAACGAGACGACAATATCACGAATGATGATGACGGTCTAAGGTTTAGATCCACATCTTCTTTGTCAGCTGTCCCTGAGAGAGCTGTCATCTGTTTTGACAATGATTCCGAGCAAGAAGAATATCAAGGTACTACTTCTATTCTTTAACCACAGAGACGAATCAGCTAGATTGGTCATACATCCTACAACGGAGTTGCCCAATCTTGATTTTCTACCGCTGTTAGAGGTGTTACAACTCCAATCCTTGTTTCCATGAGCAGATCATCATCAAGGAAGGAGGAATCTGTTGTGCCAATACTGAGACTTAAGCCTGAAGACATAGTGTCGTCTGGCTATAATCTGATCACGTCAAATAAGCTGTCTGGCTACTGGTATTGTTACACAAACACTACCACCACTGTTAAAGATCAACTCTAAATCTCCTAATAGCTCCATAAGGCTATTGGAAAAGATGATCTGAAAGTTCAAGTTTTGTGGCCATGACACGCATAGCCGTTATCACAAAAACGACAGCTCCATCTTCGGAAAGCATTCCAGATCTGTTCATCTTGGCAAGGTGAGTCCTGAACTGTCAGAGGTGGCCGCTAATGTCAAGACCCTAGAAGATGCAGATAACACAATCATACAGTATGAGCAACTGAAAGCCAAAATTGATAGAGAATGCAAGGAAACAATGAGAGATTTCCAAGTTCAGATTGGACCTGCCTTACAGCACGCATCACAAAAGAGTGGAACGTTGGAGAAACTGATTGCATTATTTTTCGCCACCGAATCTATCAGCTTCTCTAAGTGTGAGAACAAGCTCTTCAGAGCAATCACTCAACTTGCAATGGGCACCTCCAAGAGACCACCCATAAGATTCAGGAAGACACTGGCATCAAAGATCAAACATGCGCTGTCAGATCTTGTTCTTGCCGAGTGCTCTCGGAACTCCAAAACACAGATGCGTGCGGCATCACCGTTGACGTTTGGAGCACCAAGAATTGCACCTACTTGGTGCTCGGTATAATTGTACATTTCTTTGATAACAAGGAGACGCTTTACAAGGAGAGAGTTATTGGGTTTGAGAATGTCTCGTCCATAGTTCACGATGGTATCAGCCTATGTGGAGTAGTGGTAACCTGTCATAAACAATTTGAGATTTTGCACAAAGTTGCACATATGAGAGCACCTCTCTAACAGTGATGTTTTAGCTACCCACTTGAAAGCAGCCATATCTGACCACATCTCTCAACTCAAGATGGACCAAGCGGCAAGCCAACGAAAATGACGTTCAAGGAGCTGGAGTCCACACGAAAGCAGAATTCTCAGGTTTTAATCGAGGTTATACCGGTGAACTCTTTAAGAGCGATCGAACTATGAAATGCATCAATCATGTCATGAATAGATATCATGGACAGCTTGATTCTATCTGATTTCCAGAAGGGAGGAGTTGACTGGGAGAAGAGCTTCGAGGAAACACATGGGTTTCGTGATTTTGAAGGACAATTTGAGGTTAACGAAGAAGTATTACAGAGCACACTCAGTGGGAGAGACTTTCAGTTTGAAGAGATTGATGGTTTTAGGGCTCAAAACAACACAGATGTTATAGATGATGATGGTGATGAGACAGGTGAACATCTTCGCGAAGAGGCAGTCGAAAGGTTTCCTTCACAGTAGTCCAAATGAACCAACATTGGGATACCTCTACGTGTATGTACAATATGGAATAGTCTTCATGTTTTTGTTGGCTTTTTTGTATTGACCATAAGCCTTTGATCAATTGGTTTGTTTCCAACGTGTTGAGAGATTATCATGCGAAGTAAAATGTTGATTTGAATCCCTCTATAGTTGCTGAAGCGATGATTACCTCCAAAGAGATAAAAAAAACTTGGAGATTCTGAAAGCTTTGAAGATGGGAAGATCAAAATTGGAGAAGTACTACGAATTGGATGATAAAATGGCTATCTCCATGTCGCAACAGGCTACAGTTATGGACCCTAGAGTAGACGTTCAAGCCCACAAGAACCACCTGTACAGTAATGGATACCGCATTATTCGAGATGCAATTGAACACACTCTTGATGATGTTGAGGTCTCCCTTTTTGGAGAGGAAGATAGGGCAAGAGGGGAATCAGAGAGATTCAATAGTGCCACAGACATCGACCATGCTCAATCAATACCACCGTGGGGTCAACGCGTTTTTAATGGTAACTCTAATCGCCATTCTAATTCACAGACATTGCTGGGTGCTCTGGCCACCGATGTGTCTTTGAGATCATCAAAAGAGTGCAATAAATTTAACATCCTTGAGCGTTACTACCAGGATGCCACGGACTCGGTTACTCATATTCCTATTTCAGCACGAGAATCACGTCATTTGTCACTCAAGGATGAACTTACAATGTTTTTGAGAGAAGACAACAGTCTTCACTATCTTGAATATGATGAGAGTATCTCCAACCTGGATATCCTCAAGTATTGGGAGCGGAGAAAAGTCGACTTCCCAAGACTATCCTACCTTCCATAACATATCTTTGTGGTCCCAGCATCCATCAATATGGGTCGTTGTAACCAAGATTACAATTTATATCCTAAATAGGCAAATATACGTTTTGGGAACACATGGCTACCTTATGGATATTGCCTGGCCAATTCATGATTCGAGGTCAGGTAGGCAATCACAGCTCATTTTAGACTCGAATCCGCTATACTATAACTGTAGTCTGCTACTTCATTGCATTGCCTTCTCTTCTACATGATTCCACAGCAAGCATATACCAAAGAAGTCCCCAAAGGAGTCCGCAACAGTGAAAATAGACGGTGGGAAATTCTAGGAAGTACGAGCCGATCGAGTACCGAAAGACAAGGAGCTCATGATCTTGTACAGGACTCAGTCTGTAGTGGTGGCTATGCGGATAGCTACCAGTATGAGCAATTAAAAAGGTTTTGTAGGGGAAATAGCAGAACGGCAACGCAGCGAGAGCTATTAAGGTGCCTTTTAGGAGATAGCGACCACTCAACTCGACCTCAAACTTTGGATATTCCAGGAGCGTTCTATAAGATCAGTAGATACACTGGCCGCAGATAAACTATAATATTTGTATGAGCTAGAAACTTGCTTCCAGAGTTCCTGATATCACCGCGTAAGGCTTGATCACCTGGGATCAGGAGCAAGAAGTAGCAAAGTCCGCACTATGTCAGAGCACTTGCTAGAAACACTGTGCATCACAGTGCAGTGTGAAAAAGGTTGACCTACGCGCAAAGCTCTTGAGGATGGAGTCTCCACTAAGACTGCATTAGTTACAGCGCTTGCCTTCTCTGTCTTTTATTCAAAGTAACGTACTCTCGAAGCCTGTCCAGAGCCATGTTCGTTTCTTTGACTTGAAAACAGACCAGTATACATGATGGTCTTGTCCTAATCCGGGCCTCATCAAGCTTTCCAGAGTACATGGCATCAGCAACCCGTTCTCGGCAAGGATGTCCATGTCGTATTCCAAGAAATCTGCGCCCCACCTGCTCGCACGGCTGATCTAGAGACACTTTGAAGAACATATGCATCATGATGCAATCAATGGCTGAGTTGTGCATCACCACCTCCAATGCATGCATGGTATGCACCATGCAGGATTCAGCAGATGGTAGAAGTGGACTCCAAAAATGTTTGGCTAAAAAAGCCGAGATCGCGCAATTCAATGAGTATGTAGCACGTAAAACTACGGGGTTCGGGGAAGCTGTGTTGACAGTGCTGAGTAAGTTGAGGTAGCAAAAGGTCCAACACTTGCAGTCCTTAAGGTGGGAACTGTCCGCCCTCAGCCGCAAAGAGTTGAGAAAAATCGCCACCTGGTAACTCGCGAGTCAACTCAATGAGTTGTCTATCAGTTAATTCATGTGTTCGCTTAAGTGAACTGTGAATATCACCTGACGCTAAAGGGTTGAAAACTGAACTTTTTGGTAAATACACAGCAACACGCGTCTCCCTACAAGTAAATTAAAATGCCAGGAACTGAAAATCCAACGGATAGGACTGCTCCCGAGTCCCTTGACTACTGAACCAGCTGAAACCGAAGAAATACTGTCCTATATCAAATCCATTCCAAAACTTCTTCCCACTTTTATGCAGTTTTGAATGATGGCTTGGATATCAATGAAGGGTCCGATCAGCGAACTACTAAATCCAACACCAGACAATGTTCTAAAAAGGCACCCAATCTGATGATGGGAGCTGCGTATTATTGGGGTTATTTAGCTACTCAACCCATTTCTGGCTTTGCTTCAAGCGAAGCTCGATCCTTCTCTTGAACAGCAAGAGCATGAAGCAAGGGCGGAGGCAGCCGAAAATAGGGAAGAGTTTAAATCTTTTATCAGAAGATTATCTGAATTGAAATTCTGGTACACCGTACCATGCCACTGTCGCCACGAGCCTGTCAATTATTCTTTCTCTGTTTTCATTCACAGATGTCCTAGTTTTTTGTGACCCATTATTCTTTTGATCTACCTTGTTCCTTCTAACCATGAGGAGACAAATTCAACACATGATCAAGTACCGTTACATTCGATTTGATATTGATAAGAAAAAGTACCGGTCAAGAGGATTGCAATAAGTTGATGGGCCTGTCCTGGAATAACAAAGTAACCCCACAGAATCAGGTTTCGAAGCAGGAATCTCCTACTCGTTGGCCTTAGCATGGCAGACTGTGTAGTGCCGCCCGTACTAGAAATCCTCTTAACTATGAAAACCCCTAGTGAACGACAACTTCTCGACAATGACTCATGAGTTCTATTCAGCTGTTTTAATCTTGGTAACTAGTTGAGACAGATGTACAGATATCAATGAGCAAGTCTCATCCCTCCATGAACTGCGCTGTCGAAATTTCTGAACAATAACGTTTTTACTAGTCGACATACGACATTTTGGGCAACTGGGCCGCTAGTAAGGTCCGATTCAGCACCACTAACAAGGTGATTATTAGCACTACAGCCCTCGCACAAGAACTGCTAGCTGGGTAGCTATTGTGGTACAGGTTCTGGAGCCCCCTCGATCATCGCGAGCCAATCGATGACTGTGTCTGGGCCGTGATGAGACAGGTGGTGATTTGGGGTATTGAGTTAACCGCATTTGAGGCAATAACTGGATGGTGGAAGTGCGCGATGACGACGCTATGGCCTCAGGCAGTGGTGCGCCCTTGATCTTGATTAATGACTTTAAGGTGCTTGGAGACGTGACTTTGAGATGAAGGTGATGTTTGAGTACGATGGCTCTCCCTATACTCTCTGACGTTTAGGAGCGGGCCAATGATTACTAGCTTTCTCTAGTCGGTGCTGGGGAAACGAATATATGCCTCTGACGGCCCCATAAATCGCTGATGGAGCATTGGTGATTTCGCCTTTTCACTCAGATATGGTCGTGAAAGTACCACGACACAAGCAGGTTTTGAAAACTAGCACATCCACCCAACACTAGTTCTTATATTTTCAGGAGGCTGGCGCGAGAAGGACCCTCGAGAAATAGAAACACAAAAACAACATGTGTAACCAAATGCCCATCGAATTAACTACTCTAATTGGATTGTCTGAGGCTATATAGCTCGATACAACCACAGATCGTTTCACTAATAATTTGGAAAATAATAATAGATGGGTCTTATGGTGCAGGCCACTGAACTTCTTTGATTTAAGGATCATTGAAAAACAGCCCCTCAGCTGATTGTGGCGCGTTACACAACTCAAATTAGAGTGGAGGATCTCGGGGAGGGTACTCTGATATCTATAACCCGGAATGAATAGAGAACAGTATGCGCCTTCAAAATTGGTGAGCAGGGCATTCTTATCTGATGCAAATGAGGGAACCCTCTTGCCTGCCGGATTTTAGAATCATCATCTCACAAAGAAAACGAGATGATACTATTTACTGGAATAAGAAGGTGGGTGCAAGGTCACACGTGCGTACACGTAGATGATAACGCCATTGATTATTGTTTTAAACATAAATGCCTGGTGTCCAACAGAGAGGGAAGTACAATGGCTCACTTTACGGATCAAAAACTATCATGTCCACAGTGCCTAAAGGTACAGATGCAAGTTATTACAATATTTTGACTTCCTACTCTAAAATTTTGTGATGGAAGTCAAATATTAATTGAGTGCCTTTTTTTTTTGTTTGAAGTGTGGAATCAACCCGATAACCCACCAATATCTGGATTCACAAGGCCAAAAGCACGACTGCATTTGGAGTTAAAGTTTGCATTGAAAGTCTCAGTACCTCTGCAGGTCAAATAACGGCTTCAGAGTCTTCCAGAAGGAACAAGAACACAGTTTGTTCACAATAGAGGTCGGAACTTAGCACTGGTTGTAGCTCATTGGATTGGAGTGGAGTTTAAGATTTGATACAAATTCTGGCTAAAAAAGAACCTTCTAGACCACAGTGAGGTTTTGAAAACCGCGAGTCTAAAGAACTCTGTAGTCATGTAGCAAGTGAAATCTTTGAAGTGAAATCTTAGAAGTGCACCTCCGCAGAATTTTTTAATGAAGGGGCGCCTTTTCACTCCAGACAATAATCTACTTGGAGCCCTACCCACAAGGCAGGCTCGCAACCCTGAGACCAACTTTGAGAGGAATGGATGTTGAGATGTTTACAAATACTGGAGAGAGATTGCCTATCTTCGGTATGATCAACCAAGCAATAACATTTCTGTACCTTACTCCTTCCTCCTTCCTCCTTCTGGGACATTGCGGATGACAATGACTCCAAAAAGGAACGATGTAAAGTGACCGTCTCCTAGATCTTAGCACCCATCAATATACCTCATGCACATAACGATGGCTTCTCAAGTACACTCAATTGTACTGCAAAGTTGACACCAATTAATTGGATGAGTTGTATTGAGGGCCAGTTGTCAGTTGCCAGTGGCTGAGAACACAAACAGCTTGATCCGAGCTGGCCCACAGCGCTCCTCTAAAGCTCGTTGATACCCGGATAAAGTGTCCATTGTAGAGTCTGAACAGATATTCAAGCTGGGCTCTTGATTAATATGATACTACTTAACCTGACTATACAAGCTGTAGTAGTTTTATGCGCTTACCGCTGCAATCGAAGCGATCTTCGGGTATAAGTACTCGATGTTCGTCTTTCCTCTGTATTTGATCAAGCAAACAAGCTATCCTGCAAGAAACACACAAGTATGTCATCAGAAAACATAGCAATTTGTGTCCTGTTGGAATATTTTCTGTTTTTGCACTGTATGAATTCTGTGGCCCACCATTGCAAGTTTCATCGTTCTCAAATGGTTCTACCCTCTTTTCCCCGATTTTGGAATCTTTTTCTGTCAAGTTTACGGTTCTGAGATCTGAGATCCAAGTCCTCTTTTCATGCATCTTGGCGCTCCTTGAACCCGCAAGAAATAGAAATGCGTCTGTCAGTCATTAGGAGAGCAACTTTTGTATGGCGCCCCATAACATTCCCGTTGCTAATTTTTGTGAGGGAATTAAGCCCACCTATGAGTGGACTCAGCTGCACTGCTGCATAGTTGTTCTGCATAATATAGCAGCGGGCAGCGGATGGGGGCTAAGATCTGCATGAGAGGGCATCGGGACATTGCCGAGACGCCCAAGTCGATGCACCATTCGGATATCTTGAAGCTTTGGAAAACCTCCAGTTTCTATAAAAAGGATACAACCTAGCGCAAATCCCATGTCTGATATATTATACACCTATAGGGTCTATCCACAACAACATCAGGAGAAGCCACTAACTCTTAAGGCTCGTCAACCACTGTTTGCTATTCTTCACCGCCTTGCCCTCATCTTAAGGAGCCTCCCCTCTGCACAACAATGTTGAGACTGGAAATTCCCAACACAGATACTCTCGACGACCACCACCACCACCACCACCACCACTATCACCGCCGGAGAGCTATGCCCGAAAACAACAACGACCCACAAACAAACAAGAAGATCCGTCTTCCATCTATCGCTGCTTTGGCACAGTCCCTGCCTCCACTCCTTACCAGGCCCTCTCATGATACAGCCTCAGGCTACGAGGACAATTTGAGGGTACCTGACACAGCGCCACACAGTCAAACTGTGACCACTCACACTAAACATGAATATTCGAAGCACCCAAGCACGTCGATACCCCATGACTCACCACTTGCCACCCACGCAACAGTTCGCAGTAGTTCTCATCCACATTCTGTCCAACCTCGAGTGCACCACTCGGAATCATTTTCGTCACCCCTACGTCGTGATGAAGCTCATATCTCAGTAATGCACAAACCTACAATTATGTACCATCATCCACAGCATCTACACCAGCACCAGCACCAGCACCAGCAACTGGAGTTCACTCCTCATGATTCTCCCGCCATTTATGCACCATTGCTTGCCCTTCCATCAATTCCTGTGACCAATTATCATGGGTATCGGTCAAACTACTCTTTCAAGACACACCAGCAACCAAAACGCATGAAGCCGAAATTCCACTGTCAACATTGTGGTATTACCGACACCCCTGAATGGCGTAGGGGTCCCAATGGTGCGAGAACACTCTGTAATGCTTGTGGCTTGTTTCACGCGAAGATTTTGAAGCGTTATGGCCCTGCTGCTGCCACCGCCGCATTATTGAACGGTGACAAGGTTATCAGAAAGAATTCATCAAGAAGAAACCTACTAGGAGCCTCTGAAGGAGCGCAGGTCTCAGCTTCAGCACCTGAAGTGCACTACTACCCTGTTCGACACGGTTCGCATGGTGTTTACTACCAATACAACCCCCATGCTGGTGTTCCTCCTGCAGGGTTTGTCAGCCCACCAGTTAGAGAGGTGAGATCTCCAATCGGCTACTACCTAACGTCTGCTCCAATTCAATTGCATGGCCAGCCCCCACAGGTCATGTATATTTCTTAGTGCCAGCTGAAGCGTCTTCTGTGAATGAATGCCCATCTTCTCCATTGTCCCAAAGAGGGTGAGTGCTAGTCGTCATGATACACTGAGCAAGTATTATTCTCAACACTAATCAATGTTTCGTTGTTGGGCGATGTGAGCATTTCCGACTAATGTTCAGACAGTTAATTTTAATGACCGTTACGTTAGTTATGAAGCCAGTAGTTTTCTTCCTACGCCCTCAAGAGTGCACATATGAGTTATAGATAAATAGTTTAAAATAAGTACGTGTTATAGAGGACACCTTCCTAATCCAGAAGTTTACCCTATTAGGATATTACCTTAGAACTTTACATTGTTTTGTCCCATAATGGCAATTCCAAACTAGATATGAGACAAAACATTACTATATTTACTATATAAGAAGCCATGGACTCTCTTCAAGAGATCCATATCTTCTCCCTACTCGTTAGGGCTTGCTAGATACACATATTATACGCTTGCGAAACAGGCATTAATCCACTAGCACTGTCCCTAACCTAGCCATTACGCTACACAACTATAACAGTACGTGATAAATAGAATACATAATTCAGACCAGGGCGATAGCTGTGAATTACTTGGCTGAATCTCTTTGGGCTTTTAACTCCTCCATCTCCTTGACTCTTCTTTTGAAGTGCAAATACTGACACTTCTCATAGTCGTGCCTCTCTTCACTCCATGTCCAAGGTATTAAGTAGTTCTCACGACAACACTTATTCAATGGAATTAATGATCTAGGACAACGACCTCAGTATTCAAGTGGGATCTTGTTGGCCGTTATTTCCTCATGTGTAACTGTGGGGAGAATTCAAGTAGTAAACACCATAATACATAAGCTCGCACTTTGATCGGCATTCACATAATTAAAATTTAAGCGACTTTGATCGGCATTGCTTAGCTATGTAAAAAACTTTGATCGGCAGAAACTGCTAACCATGGGTACATGGATGTGAAGTTACGGGTGTCATTGATCGGCACAGCTATAACATAGGCCATATTTTGATCGGCATTGGTTGGTGTCTGGATAATCCAGGATATCTAGTGTAGTGAATGTTGTGTATGGGAACTGATCGGCATTTCTCAGTCTTTCTGGTTGTTTGTAGTAGAATTGATGGGCATTGCCCACCTAGGTTGTTAGAAATGATCAGCATGGAACCCAGAGTCTTGTAAATGTCCGATGATTCTGTTAAATTTGTGTGTCTATCCTTGAGCTGACAATGCTGAAACATCTTTTGGTAGATCTTGTGTTTCTCTGTCTCTGTGTTGTTCACAATTTATTTTTGTGTTGAGACTTTCGGATTATTGTGGGGAGTGTACAGTGGACGGTGTAGTAAATCGTAAAAATCTTTTCCTAATTTGTTGAGAATTTCCGATCGTCCATCCGTCATCAAAAAATGACAGTGGATAGTGGTCAGTGGACAATCAGGGTGACAATCTCAATGACAAGCATAGTAATACAATCAGGTAAACAATTTTTGAGCAACAGATTGTCAAATATAAACATCAATATACATTCAATTAGCATGCTTACTGTTAAACGGTATATACTAAATATATTTATAGTGATACGGATAGTATTTTTATACATAGAACTGATTTTTATACACAGAACTGATTTTTCTACTTCAGCAGAAATTGATATAAATGGTAAATTAGTTGATGTTATTGGATCAGAGTTAGGACAGGAGACCATAAAGTCTATAAACTTATCTATACCTGCACTTAACTTCTGTCTCTCATCAGGACAAGGATTAAATCAGATAAACTCCAGCTTTGCCAAAATGTTAGCAAGTTGTTCAGCATGGAGTTCTGGAAAGTACCCATCTGGGCAATCCTCTGAGGAGTTCAAGTAGGCGAACTCGGCTGGAGAGTTGGCGATCTTGGGACACATTAGGTTTGAGAAGTTCAGCACTGAGATAAGGACAACAGGATTCGTTTGGGAGACAAGTTGCATGTAGAGATTGGTTGTCTGGTAGATATACCACAGAACTAGAGCGTGGGCTTCGTCAGGACCTAGACCATTATGGTGAACTAGATTCATGGCACTCCCTTAACAAGGTTAGAAGTGCACTGGTTTCCGCTGAGTGTATTACTTTCAAGACCAAGAAAAAGTCTGAAAACTTACCATTAAACTTCAGAAGTTCAATGGTGTGGTTGTGGGCAACCTTGGGCTGCAAAGTTTGTAGTGGTAAATAACCAAAGATGTTGATTGCTGCAGAGACAAGATCGTCCCTGGCCACAAATATACACTGTTCACGGTGTTGTACTTGGCACCGACACTGAGCTTTGAGAACCCACAAGGGCACAGATAGCTGTAGCTTGCGCACTGCTTGAAATTTATGGTTAAGAGATTCATTGAAATGATAGAGGCTTACAAACGGCTAAAGGTTTTGAGAGACGAAGACGGTTACGCGTTGGAAAAAGTTGTTTTCAAACTTGTCGAAATCATGACTACCACTGGCAATATGCCTTTTACGACCTTTGACAAAGTCTTTGAAGACCATGCCATTAGTGGAAGATGGATAAGAACATTTGCCTTTCAAAAATCAATTTCGAACGTTTTTTTCCAAAGGGTGACGAATGGTACTATTATCCAGTGGCAAACCATATTGTTACAGTTTTACAGAACCAAGGTTTGGTTGAGTCCATCATTGCGTCACAGAGACATCCAAGACAAACCCAAGATCACAGAAAACGGGTGCACTTTAACTTTACTCTTCACTCTGACGCTGTCAACTTTCAGAAAAAGACCTACGTTGGTGGTGAACTGTACATTCTGGCAAACTACTCACTGCCGCTTGAATTGAGAATGCAAACAGATTTCCTTCATGTGGTTATGCTGCATAAGTCTCATACGAATGTTGCAGTTGGTACCAATGAGTATTTGAATGTGTTAAAAGAAGAGTTTCTTAACTGGTCTAACCCACAAATCGTTAATGTGAGTGTAAGAGAATACAAGGTAACCTGCTCCCTGGATCTCTACACCGCCGATTTACCTCTCTGTAGATCTCTGCTCTGTTGAAGGTCATCCTTTCTCCTGGAATCAAATCCAATTATCCTTGCCTTTGGTGCCCAACAAGTCGCCAAAAACGTTTGAGAATTGAGCCGTCCTTCACCCCAAAAGACTATGAAGACATGATCACTTCCAGAACTACAGCAAGCCCAAGAAACTTTAGTCTAAAAGGACAAAGCGGCCTTGTTGGAGCTCTGCAAATGCCTTCAGGGGTTGGAGGAGACTTGATGCATGTTTGTTCGGAGAATCTGCTTCCTCGCGTTATTGAAACACTTCTGAGCTCTAAACGAAAGAGATTGGTTCCACAAGAAAGCTTCCAATTTGGGAAGAATAGCACCAGAAGGTTTTTCAGTCACTCCAGATACACTGAAACACGACTGTCAAATGACAAGTCACACCAGAAAGCAATTGATAACCAACATTTCTCCTCTATTTTGGCATATTTTTTGTTGGATGGTAAGGGCTCATCTCTTCAGCTTGAAGAAGCAGCTAGAGCATATGGCAACCCAAACACATTTCCAACATTGATCGCTTTGAATACACTGACGGTTGCCTTGCCCCAAATCCATAGGATCCTATGATCTGCTTGAAAAGGTGTACTGTATCATTAGAGGAAGAATTTTAAACGGCTCTACATTTAGCTCTGTTGACATGCCATCCATGCCCGGCTCTGCTCCATATAATTCAAGTCCACAGAAGTGCAAGTGGTCATGTCCCACCTCCAATAGAGACAACCTCTAATTCCATGGAGGGTGTTCCAAACAAGCTGCTGCTGGATCAGGAAATCACCGATCCAGCTACACTTGCTCAGGAGCTTCTATTGCAATCCAGAGCATGTTCCAGACAATGAGTTTTAAAGAAAGTGTGTTACCACCGAAATACACCTCGATACTGCGGAACGAAGTTCAAACCTTGGGAGGGGAGGAAAAAGCCAAGTTTGAAGTATTCAGGTCCAAATTGTTCTATTCCAAGGAAGAATTCAAATCTTATGCGAGGCTCTATAAAGTAAATTTTCAGGAAGAAATTTGTATGGACGGGAAAAGTAAATTCTGATGAACCGCGGCTTCGAAAAATCAGGTCCGATTTTTCGCAGAAATTTGCTAAAATCGTGCGCATCGTATATATAATATACGACGTCGGCTGGAATAGAATTAACTAGTTGTTCAACAATATCAGGATTTGACTTAGTAGTAGTGAACTTTGGATACTATTAATTTCACTAGATTCCAATGACGCTATATCACTGCCATCGTTTAGTCTTAAGTAATCCATTCGTGGTGCTCCACGACTTCATCTTCTAGGAACAGTAGAGCTCATGATGTACAAATATTTGAGGAACGTCAGAAGTCAGAACGCTAGAAGCCAGGACGCGTCCTGCTTTAGAATTAACTAATTTTCTAATTATACTAAATCAGGAAATTTTCCAGTTTGGGAAGTGGGACGTATTCAGATACGGCTTGGTTTTGACTGATCCGTCAACCTACGGATCACGAAACAAAAGTTTGGGGAACGTGCCATGTCTAATCTTCTATCACCTGATTCGTATGTTTAGGAATTAGACGTTAGAGATTAGACGTTTAAATAATTACTTTGAAACGGTATTAATTGACAATATCCAAATAACGTGAACCTCAATTGCTTGAGATTCTGCTAAGTCAGCCCTGCAGTTCCTCAAGTTCAGATTTTCAAGTCCGCTCCCCTTGTGCATGCACCTGCATAGAGGTGGTCCTCGAAAATTAGTACAAATAAAAAGTGATCTCTCCCCCACTTCAGAGATGCAGGGTTACATCTTGTCATCAGAGACGAAGATCAATTGGACTACTGCAAACCGTCTGGGACGTCCAAAGCCTACCCAACCTTCCATCAACAAACCTTACATGCCCGAGGCACTCATCACATATTAGATCACACCATGCTTAAACAACAGGCAAAGAAGGTAAACAAAGGAGTCAATCAAGACTCTCGTTCAAGGAATGGCTGTCTCACCTGCCGTGCCAGACACATCAAGTGCGATGAGAACTCCCCTGAATGCAACAATTGTGCAAAGTCAAACAAGATCTGTTAAGGAGGCCGAAGACTAAACTTCTTCAAGACAATCATTAGTGACGATATCAAATTCCTCAAGTTCAGGAAATCTTCGACCGTTTCCTTGACCAATCCTACACCATCCACAACCTTTACAAAATGAACTACTTTCACAACTACAGAAACTGGATAGCGCACCACTCCAAGCAAGAGCTACTTGAGAGTGATCTAGATTTAAAAAACGCTATGAAGTTTTCCAAACTGAATTATTCCTTTTTAGATGAACAATCCAAGAACTCACTGAAGGTTATTTCTGTTGTCGAATTAAGTGACAAGTCTGATACTGATTATCCTTCTTATCACCCAAGCGTTTCCATATCCACAAGTGAGAAACAACATCCATTTAACATAAACCACTTCCTAAGCAAATTATTGTCGTACTTTGGCACCCCAGTTCTTGAACAGACACTTTTTGTCAGCTCACATAGAAACTCGATCATCCACCACTCTCAAGGCTTTAGTTTGTTCAGTACTATCGTTGACAACGAAGTGACCCTATGTGAATTCCAGAGATTCATGGAAGTCTTGGAGGAGAGTGAGAGTTCTTTTCAGGGCACAAATAGTTTAATAACCAAAGCCAAAGATCCAATTTCCAGCTTCACTTTATTCTTGAGCTCTTTGGTGTTCAGCTTGAAGACGAACAGAGTTCATGTGTTCCAGCAAACCCTCGCTGGGCAACAGATCCTCGCTTTTATGAACAAAAGAATCCACGATGACCGCTATCAGACCTTTGAGAACTTGATGAATTATTTCGAATTGTTGGTTTTGGATCTGAATGCATCACTGATACCACAGGCTGTCCCCCGTCCTTGCTCACGTCCGCTCACGACGAGCATATGGACTACCTTTTGTCAAAGGTCTTGAATCTAAACCTGTTAGATGACATCAACTATTTCATAATCAGGATCATTATTATTTTAATCAAACTTAAGAATTTCCACTATCTCCACATTAACACACAATCTGACAGGGATATGGAGCCACTAATGATGATCCTGTATGACTTGAAAGACCTGGAACACAATCCCATTGTCAGTATGTACTTTCCAAACTATTCTTTATTGTCAGAGAGTGCTTCAATGCAAATACAAGCAACGGACAACAGGGGAGAAAGACATCATTCACCACAGCTACAAATGCCAATCCATTTTGATTTCCAGAACTTGAAAGTGCAAAGGTTCCATATTTTGTACAACTTTGCCCTGTCATTTGTTAGCAAAAATTATGGCAGGTACCACTGTATTAAGAGTTTCGTATTTGAAACTCCCAGTTCCTTACTGTGTTTCTGGAGTCAATTTGAGATGAAACACAGAATGGAGCGATTGATATCACAATATGACTTTTCTGATGATCCATTCATGAGTTTTATTACCAAGTATGAATCTTCAATTGAGGACACATACAACGTATTCTAGTACGTTGATAGACAAACACATAATTAAGAGATTTTGATCGGTATGCTCAACTATGTAAAAAACTTTGATAGGCATGAGGCCTTAAGTATGGGGTGCAGGAATGTGAAGGCCATATATGTACCGATGTTATTGATCAGCATTGGCTGTAATATAGGCCAGATTTTGATCGCCAATGGCTGGTTTTCTTGATTACCCAGGATACATAGTGTACTGAACGTTGTGCATTGGAATTGACTTGCATTTCTGTGTCACTTTGGTTGTTCACGTAGTTGAATTGATCGGTATTGTCACTCAGGGTTGTTGGAAATGATCGGTATGACACCCAGAGTCTTGTAGATTGTGGATTCTAGCAGCTATGCCTCGATCTTAGAGATCACGACGTTCAAACAAACCCATGATGGACCCAGAATTTCAGACAATTCCTATCAATTAAAAGCCCTCCAAGATGGTGATAACTTCAAACTTGGGTTTTCAAAAAGGATCTGTCTACGCCAAACTTCTTTTGTTTCTTTGGAGCAACGTGACTAGACATTTCACTTTCCCCAAACTTTTGCATTCGTGATCCGTAGGTTGACGGATCAGTCAAAACCAAGCCGTATCTGAATACGTCCCACTTCCCAAACTGGAAAATTTCCTGATTTGGTATAATTAGAAATTGTCAGTATCTGCATCTTTCAGACCTGCCGACTGAGAGGACGTTTGCGATACAACAGACTCTTGGATCGAAACACCGGTGGAGGTGGATGGACTTTCCGGGTGGGGCAATTTCTCTTGGGGGTTGGAAGTTGGACTACACTGAGCGGAACCCTAGGGTGGGACGACATCAGATCGGACTAGATCGGATGCTCTGATCTCCCTCCTCCCCTGCTCGAGGCGATATCTGCGCCATCATTCAAGGCGAATTAGTCAACTTTTTTACCACATGATCTCCTTTCTGGTTTGTCAACGCCCATTGTGTAATGTGTTGTAGTTTGCTGTAGCTCATCCCTTGGCTCGCGGAAGCATTAAAAGGTCATGATATTTCCTAGGTCTGCAACGAAACGCATAAAGAAACCAAAACGCGGAAAAAAAAAGAGAATATATTCCAGATTGGAATTATTTCCTATTACGGAAAACGGATAGGATATAGATATTGGACTGACTATCCGCTATCCGTATTTTACGGATAGGGATAATGAAGTTTCAGAAATCTGCCATGTCGAATCATCCGAATAGTTTCCTTCTTCAGATGGTTCTACCGGTTCTGACCCATCCTTCAATGTTACTTCTTTGTAAAAGTGCATCACTATCTTTTCACTCTCTTCAAGGGTTTTTTGCTGAGATCCTCTTTGAATCAGATCTTGAAAGTTGACAATGAAGTATGTACGGCCAAAGTAACCAGCCTGCTGCCTGAGGAAGTTTCAATTTGAAATAAGCAAATGACTTCGTTTTTTCAATATCAGGATTCAGTGGCCCACTGGTGAGTGGACACATGCAGAAAAGTTTACACCCAGACATACACCCAGAGTTGGCTACCGATGAAATGACCGTAAGATTGTTTGCTGTTGCGGTGGATCCTGTAAATGATGTGGTCCTGGGAAACCGTTGCGTGGATTCAGTTGGACTCTAGATCCACATCTCGTGCATCCACTCTCCTCGAGAGAGCTGCCATCCGTGTTGATAGCGAATCTAATCGAATGTAGAACGATAGGTCCAACGGTATCAACTTGCGCAAGAGTTCTGGTCTTGGAATCTGACCCTTGATTGACTGTGCAATGGTTAGCTGGTGATTAAATTTCTTCTTCTTGGCCCTCTCGTCTTCCATTGCATTCCATTGGGCTTGGAATAAGCCAATACTCTCATTTGCTGATTTCAGGGATTTCACCCGACTTAAGAGATCATGCCATCCTGGTAGTTTTGTAAGGTGTTTCTCTCTGACATGTTTCGACACATTCGACCTATTACTGATATGATGTGTACTATCAGACAGATATTCGCAATGCGGAAACTTGCAGGTGATGATTTCCAGAGGCCTTAGTGATGTACCATTTGCGGCTGCTTTGGGATTTATTTTGTGAAACTTGGTGTCTACTTTCTCACAGTGGAAGAATAACCACGCAGAAGAGGTTTTTCTCGCGTTGGGAATGGAACTGTATCCATGGGAATGACTGTCAAGTTGTTGCTTAGTCAATGTGATTATCTCAACATCTTCGGCAGTAGAGCCCATATGCATCTGCTCAGATAGACCAAACTGGCGTGAATATATGTGGTTCACAACGGCGTTGCCCTGATTGTCCTGAGACGGAGATGGGCTAAATCTATCTAGCACCTGTGGATCAGCTCTTGAAGGCACCAAGTCCGTCTCCGCCATTTCAGTTTCTGGATCTCTCTGGACATCTTCAGCAGATTCATTATCGTTGTCACTCTGAGCTATGTTGTCTGATATGACTGGCAACTCTTTCTCAATATCCCGTCCGGAGCCAACCGCAGCTTCTTGCTCGGTCCCCTTCTCTGGAGACGAAACTCTGGAGAGTCTCTGGACTATTGTGATATTGGTTTCTTCCGTATGTGGTACCTCTCTAGACGTGTCCTGCATGGTTTTCTTGCCATCATTGAAATCCTTGTTGGTCTTTCTCTTCTTCGAAGATGGTGTTCTAAAGTCACGGTCTCCCTCAGGATCATTAGATGTATCAGCACCATCATTCAGAATTAGAGTAGGAACCGCGTTCAAGACAGCTTGACGTTGTTGACGACGTGGTGGATGCACCATGGTGTGTGTATTGCTTTGGTTTGAAAAAGGACTGAAGTACGAGTATTCGTCCGCAGGTAGTTGTTTGAAATTTACTCCGGAGCTTTTGACGATAGAAGAAGATAATACATACACACCAGCTCGGACTCGCGATCAATTAATCTTCGTGGTGTTACCTAAAATAGTAATGCTGCCAAAGGGAATCGAACTAGAGACCTTACGGATGGCTACATGGCTACCTCCAAGGCTTCACTTTTGGTAGCCTTACCCAGGTGTAAATCTGGTTCAAGTCACTCCAATCTTACTAAAGACAAATCACCGCCTCCGAATAAAAGTTCAGTCTGGTTCTTCTATAAAACTACAGATCTTGGTGAATATATGGAGAAAAAGAGCAACAGAATGAAGAAGAACCTTTTGGTCGAGTGTTTATTTCCTACCTGTTCATACTCTACGACCACGAAACAAGTGGGTAGTTCCACAGGAAACTTGCTACTACATACGATCTCACACTTCAAGGAACGAAACATTCAACAATTGCCTAAAGATATTGAGAGCGATGTTCAAGCCAAACAAATCCTAGATATCAAGATTTCCAACTCCAAGGGTCATCGAACAATCATGCATGCTCTGAAATTGGCACCCAAGAATCTGGCGATAGTTAACAAAGCTGCCATGTGCTTTTTTGTCACCACGGACACCCCTTTCCTTAGAATTGAGAACCAGTACTTCCAAATGCTACTAAGAGAAGCCTGTCACATGAGCATCTATCAACAATTCCCAAACTCTGTTGTACATACTCGCCGTCAACTTGCAGGTACAGCGATTAAGTGGGCTAACATACTGGAAGAGGAATTGAGGAAGGAACTACATGATGCTCCGAGCATCTCCATTACAATGGACATATGGTCCAGTATGAATAACAAGCACCAATTCATAGGTGTTTTGGCTCATTTCTACTTCAAAGAAGGGGGATACACAGAACGCACCATTAGCCTCCCTGAAATTTCCCTTAAACGACACACTGGTGAAACCATCTGCAAGGAACTGCTAAAGATATTCTCACAACTGGGTATCACTGAAAAAATATGTTCAGTTACAGGCGATAGTGCCTCTAACAATCTCGCGGCTTTGAGAAAGCTGGAACAAAGCCTTAGTAGCTATTGTCAAGTCATGAATAGAACATATGCAGACCCAAAGACCGGCCTGATAAGCGAACACTTCAGTGCTTCCACTTGTGCGCCTTGTCTGAACCATGTTATAAACTTGGTGAGCAAGGCCTTCTTGGATACCGGGGTCCCCTATATCGACATTGACCAAGATAGGGAACCAAGTTTTGACTTGGACGCAGAGGTTGAAGAGACTGAAGAGGTTGAACAGCATGAAGTTGATACTGAAGGATTTCTCATTAATCCGCTATTCAACTGGGAAGATAATGCAATGACAGAAGAAATTAATCCAGTTTCTTGATGCTATTACAATACAGATCAGTACATACCATGTTGTATCAAACAACTGCAGACCATCTTGATTCTTTTGGGGCCGGAAAGGATGTTTACCAGTACTCCAATATACTTATTAATCGGCCAGGCAGCGCTGATCGAGCCATATGTGATATATTGTTTCCCTAGTTTATAATTGGTTTTGCGGTTTATATTGTAATGGCGTTCTACCAGATGTACATGCAATTGGAATTTAGTGCCGTACAGATTTGGGAACATTTCAAATAAATTAGTAAATCTCCCAACCTATATTACATTTGTAGATTTGAATAAATAAACAAGGGTTGTGAATAGTTCATCTGGCATCATGTCCAGGTTCCAACAGATTTGGTTGCCAGGAATCTGGTAACTAAGACCCTTTAGTGAGATGTACCACCAGCCAACTGGGGTCGGACTCAAACGGCACCGTGCTGGGCAACTATAGGACTACTCATCGTCCTTCTGAAAATAGAGGTACGGTACACTTGTCCCCAATGATACGCATTCTAAATCCATTACTTAACACATGGCTGAATTATGTCAATCAATATATTAGAAGATCATCAATATAGACTCCAAGGACAAGACCAGCTTGAATCAGACACTGGCCCCAAAAAATCAACCTGAAGCAAAGATATAAACAAACTTCAAGTTAAATTGTAATTAAAGAAAAGAAAACTCTCGAATTCAAGAGTTCGGTTGGTATCTACTTATCCAACAACAATCGGATATCTTGGACCGGTGTACTCTTCATAACGGAGGTTAAAAGGAACCGCACGATCATACAAGAATCCACTTGGTGCCCCAGTGTAAATATAGTCCGGGCTTCCATGATTCGGCTCATAATATGCCATATTGAAGGTTGCGGCTAGGAGTTTACCTTTGTAAACCAACAAATCAGACTGGCTTTTAGGAGAGTTAAACAAAGCCAGCCTCAAAGTGTTTGTAGAATAAGACAATATTTCGTTGTAACTTCCAGCAAAATATTGATCAACAAAGGTCAGGAATCCACGTCTTGAATAGAAGAAGTCACCACTGGAATCAAGAACACGAACGAACACGGCACAATCTAGGAGATTGGTGTAAGGAATGACATAACCTTCGGCATCAACACAGTAATTTGCAAGAATATCACTATCTGAAGAATCCTTAACAACTGGGAACAATCTAACCGCAGTCTCACTCTCATCTAGAACGGGTGGCCACAATGAGACCGTCGGTACAGCTGGGAACGAAAATGTTGGAATGGAAGGAATTGAGAAGGAGCGTGTGCTTGACGACTGACTTGATTCCTCTGGAGCACTTGTCAAGGAAACAGATTCCGATGAAGAAACTGGGCCAGTGGTGGTCAAAGTAGAAGATTGACCATTGGAATCAGTGGTTGGGATCTCACTAACGATACCTGTCTCGGTCTCACCAGCTGTGTTGGTGTAAGTGGTAGTGTAAGGTGGGTTCACACCAGATCCGGAAGGAACTGGGCCAGTGGTGGTCAAAGTAGAAGATTGACCGTCAGAGCCAGTGGTTGGGATCTCACTCACAATACCTGTCTCGGTCTCACCAACTGTGTTGGTGTA